>SJYC01008752.1:0-38978 GCA_006408675.1 Madoqua kirkii
TCAAATCATCTTTTATAACTGTGAGCTTGCTAACCGTGAAAAAGTACCACTGGCTCCCAAAACACATTCTGACCACCTTGGAGAATGTTTAAATAAGTAAATGACATAAAGAAGTAAATAAAAAATGAAATTAAATTCTTCAAGGATAGACTCTATATAAAAATTCCTTAAGATGATAATATAGATTCCTTTATTTAAAAAATTCTATTAAAACTATTTCTTTTAAAAATATTGCTATACTATCTTAATGAGAAATAACTTAATATTGTTTAACCTTAATGAATACCCCCTGCAATCGACCCAGATGTACTTTTTCTAAGTAAACTAAGTTTTCTATCTTTTTTTAAACTAAATTTTCTAAAGCCACCACTAAGAAACTGAGTATTTTGTTTTCTAGGGCAAACACATAACTCATTCTTTTGGTGTAAAGTCTGTAAATTACATTGAGTGATGGAGGAAGAAATCACC
Organism: Madoqua kirkii; assembly: GCA_006408675.1. Taxonomy (NCBI): domain Eukaryota; kingdom Metazoa; phylum Chordata; class Mammalia; order Artiodactyla; family Bovidae; genus Madoqua; species Madoqua kirkii. Next base: position 469 of record SJYC01008752.1, read on the forward strand.
ACTAAGAAATATTTCTATATCATCTGAGAATAATCTATATTTCCAAACCTACCAAAATATGACAGCCTGGAAATCGTTCCTTTATGGATGCTGGACTTGTAGATGGTAACTAGATTTCTAATTCAAGTAAACTTTATTGAACAGCAAGCATAAACCTAATTCACAAAATAAAACTGCTCCAAAAAGAAGTATTATTCATAATATATATTATAATAGAAGCTATTGTCTCCTATTTTTAACTAGATTTATAGAGCAAGGGCTTCCCAGGTGGCACTAGTGGTAAAGAACCCTCCTGTGAATTCAGGAGACATAAGAGATATGGGTTCAATCCCTGGCTTGGGAAGACCCCCTGGAGGAGAGCACGGTGTCTGGAGATTCCCATGGACAGAGAAGCCTGGCAGGCTACAGTCTATAGGGTTGCAAAGAGTTGGACACGACTGAAACAACTTAACATGCATGCATGCAGAGAGCAAACAGGAAAAATCTAGGAGCCAGACATATAACAAAATCAGTGCCAGCATCTAACAAAACACAAATTGTCACATCATGAGCACTGTTTCCATAGTAGCCAACTAGGATATCATGAAGGTTAGATTATAATACCCTAAAATGAAAACAAAAGCAAATTCAAGTGAAGAATCTACAAATAAATTCAAATCACCTATAAAGCATTTTTTAACAAGCTGATATGGTTTTTAGTAGTCAATAATTTTAGCAACCAAATCTACATCTCTAAAATATTAACTGATATCACTGAAAATACCAGTACTAAACAATTCCCTATATGTTCCATAGGGCTTCCCTGGTGGCTCAGATGGTAAAGAATCTTCCTGCAAGACAGGAGACCTGGGTTCAATCCCTGGGTTGGGAAGATCCCCTCGAGGAGGGCATGGCAACCTACTCCAGTATTCTTGCCTGGAAAATCCCATGGACAGAGGAGCCTGGCAGGCCACAGCCCATGGGGTCGCAAAGAGTCAGACATGACTGAGCAACTAAGTACACAACACATATGTTCCATAATACTGCTTTGCAAATAAAATATTTTCAAAATAGTACCTTTATAAAATAATAATCGATGTAAAACACTATAACCATGAGTTGATTTTCTGCAACAAACTTATCAGGAACAAACTAGAAAGGTCAAGAATTACAAATGCAAAAAAAAAAAAAAGAATTACAAATGCTTAAGCATAATGTAACACGTTATCAATTATGCCTAGTCACTCAGTCCTGTCTGACTCTTTGTGACCCCATGGACTGCTGCCCACCAGGCTCCTCCTTCCATGAGGATTCTCCAGGCAAGAATACTGGAGTGGGTTGCCATGCCCTCCTCCAGGGGATCTTCCCAACCCAGGGATCGAAGCCAGGTTTCCCGAATTGCAGGTGGATTCTGAACCACCAGGGGAGAAAAGCTCAAGCTTTTCATGTATATTTATCAGTATGTCAGCATAAAGGAAGTTGATTTGTTAATTAGGGCTTTTATATAGTTACTGAATAGGCTTCCCTGATGGCTCAGTGATAAAGAATCTACCTGCCAACACTAAAGATGCAGGTTTTTTAATCCCTGGATTGGAAGATGCCCTGGAGAAGGAAATGGTAACCCACTCCAGCACGGAAAATCCCACGGACAGAGGAGCCTGGCAGGCTACAGTCACTGGGGTTGAAAAAGACTCAGACATGACTTAGCAACTAAACAACAATAGTTACTGAATATTCTAAATCAGAGTCACTTTAAGAGCTTTAAAAAATAAAGTTCTTTTACCCAGAGATCAGAATCTTTGATGGTGGTGCTTTGGAAACGTATCTGAATTCTGAAGTCTCCTGATTCTGGGGCACAGCCAGGTTGAGAAATCACTCATCTAAACTGTTTCATTTAGACAAATTCTCTAACTTCACTAACTTGTTCACAATGTCTAGAAACAAATGATAATCTCAGCAAATAAGTGTAACATTAAAAACAATTATAACTATTTTTAGTAACTTGCTGAAGATTAAAAAATATAGCAATTGATACTACTACCATATTATGAAGGATTAGGGAAAAGGAAACTCAAATATGTTACTGCTGATCATCTTTGTTATTGTTTCCCTGGAGAAGAGTAACCATTTTTATGTATTATAAATCTGAAAATCCTGGCCACACTCTAACTCAGTAATCCCATTATGGAGAATCCATTCTAAGGAAATAATTACAGGTGTTAAACTGCTGTGCAATATTGCTTATTTTTATATAAAAGTGGAAATTAGATATAAAGTTTAATTTAAAAATAAAACTGTATATCACAATTATTGTGGTAAAATAGTTTGGGCAAATAATTATGGTAATGTACATCAATACAGTGGAGTACTATGAAGCCATTAAGAGTAGCATGGAAAAAAATTGTGCTGTGAAAGAATTTTTACTGCCATAGATGCTCATAATATATTAAATTTTAAAAGTTTATATAGCATATTTCTTCCCAGCTCATATATATATATATTATATATATATATATATATATAGTCTCTTTATATATATATAGTCACACAGAGAAAAAGACCAAATTGTGAACAATGGTTAACTCTTGGCAGAATAAAGACTGCTTCTCTGTACTATCCAAATTCTATAATTAATTTGTTTTACTTTTGCAATTAGAAAATTTTTAAAATATGGATAGAAAGACATTTGAGGACTTCCCTGGTGGTAGAGAGGATAAGAATATACCTGCCAATGTAAGGGACATAGGTTCGATCCCTGGGCTAAGATTCCACACGCCTCAGAGCAACTGAGTGCATGTGCCACAACTATGGAGCCCACGAGCCACAACTACTGAGCCCAAAGTGCAGCAACTCCTGAAGCCCACACACCTAGAATCTGTGCTCTGCAACAAGAGATGCCACCACAGTGAGAAGCCCTGCACTACAATTAGAGAGTAGCCCCTGCTTGCCACCACTAGAGAAAAGCCTGAGCTCAGCCACAAAGACCCAGTGCAGCCCATAAATAACTAACTAAATTTTTACAAATACATTTGATTTTATCGCTTTCTGAATTCAGCAGCAGTATCAAAAGTTCATTAGAATTCCTTTAGACTTGGAATTGAGCTGCTGCTGCTAAGTCACTTCTGATTCTGTGCGACCCCATGGATGGCAGCCCCCCAGGCTCCCCCGTCCCTGGGATTCTCCAGGCAAGAACACTGGAGTGGGTTGCCATTTCCTTCTCCAATGCATGAAAAGTGAAAAGTGAAAGTGAAGTCGCTCAGTGCTTTAATTATTATTATTTTTTAAAATCTTTTAAATGAATGTGCAGAGTCACAGATGTAGAAAACAAACTTATGGTTACAGGGGTGGAAAGTTGGGTAGGGGGGAGATCATTTGGAAGATTGGGATTGGCATATACACACTACTATATATAAAGTAGATAACTAATAAGACCTACTGTATAGCACAGGGGCTTCCCTGGTGCCTCAGAGGTTAAAGCATCTGCCTCCCACGTGGGAGATCTGGGTTCGATCCCTGGGTTGGGAAGATCCCCTGGAGAAGGAAATGGTAACCCACTCCAGTATTCTTGCCTGGAGAATCCCATGGACAGAGGAGCCTGGCAGGCCACAGTCCACGGCGTCGCAAAGAATCGGACACGACTGAGCAACTTCACTTCACTGTATAGCACAGAGAACTCCACTCAATATTCTGCAATGGTAAAAAAATCTAAAAAAGACTGGACAAAAAAATAAATAAAGAGTAGACATACGTATAACTGGTTCACTTTGGTGAATTACTTATGTCACCAGAAACTAACACAAAATTGTAAATCAACTATACTCCATAAAAATTTTTAAAAATAAATAAATACACAAAGGTAACTTAAAATTAACTAATTAAAGGATTAAGTGAGTCCTCACTATACACTCAGTGTTATGTGAGGAATCACAGGGATTCAAGCAATATAGTGCTTTGGGGTAACAATAATGATAATCTTATGAAAATATAAATAAAAAATGAAAAAATGTAGTAATACTTCTTTAAGAAAGTACTAAAATGTTTAAATTTGATTTTTGTTACATTTTGGGGAATTTTCTGTAAGAATGTATTTTAGAAATGAGTACTGATGGGGAAATGGCTCAGGTACTAATTTTCATTTTAAAATCTATCAGTCTCGGACTTCCCTGGCAGTCCAGTGGTTAAGAGTCTGAGTTTCCAATACAGGGGGCACAGGTTCAATCCCCAGTAAGGGACTAAAAGCCTACATGCTGTACGGTGTGGCCAAAAAGGAAAAAAAAAAATGTGTTATCAGCCTTAAAATTAATCTATAACCTGGTACTGTTTCTAATTGAACTTCTCAGCATATACAACAAATGAAAACAAAGCACTCTGCTGTAAGTAAAAGAGAATTTCAGCAAATGCTTACTAACTCAATCTTATCTACCAAAAAAATTCACTTCTTTCTCTCACAGAAACAAAAATTCAGGACAACTTGAAAGTAAACAACTACATGATGTCCTGAATTCATTCCATCCTAGTAAGGGAGTAAACAAGTGAAAGTCGCTCAGTCGTGTCCAGCTCTTTTCGACCCCCTGAACTACACACTTCATGGAATTCTCTAGGCCGGAATACTGGAGTGGGTAGCCTTTCCCTTCTCCAGGGGATCCTCCCAACCCAGGGATGGAACCCAGGTCTCCCGCATTGCAGGCAGATTCTTTACCAACTGAGCCACCATCCTAAAGTCATGTTAAATTTAATCTCAGCCCTTCTACAACAACCACGTTGATTTTGGAATACACAGATTCCAAGCAACACGAATAACAGTTTGATTTCTTTTATACATTGTTTAATATATTTAAATGGCCAACATGAAATAAAGAACTTGATCCAAATTTCCTGAAAAACAAGGTTGAAATGACATATTTTGAAGACTAAGATAAAGCTCATAGTACCTCCGCATTAATAAAATGGTTCCTCAGAAGAGAATGAAGTTCAACAGTGGCCTAGGGTCTCTTTCCTAGGAACTGCTTGTGTCCCATCCATACTACTCTCCACAGTCACACTTAACTGGTCATAATCCATGCCAGGTCAATCAGTCCTTGTCCAGGAGTTTTAGAACTGGAAGCAAGAGAGTTCCTCCTTCTCTCCCTGGTGGCTAAAGTGACAAAACGGGAAACTCTTTTCCCATTATAGAGTACTGAGTAGAGTCACAGAGTAGGCTATTACAGAGTAGAGTTCTCTGTGCTATACAGTAGGTCCTTCAGTTATCTACTTCTCTACTTCATGGAGAAAGTTGGTCTGCGGTAAGAGAGAAATGGAGTCAACAGAAACAAAGAAGAGAGGACTGAATCCCAATGGCTTTGAGTCCCTGATTCTGGATATTTACTTCCATATCTTGCTTTGTGTCTGTCATTTGCAATTAAAAGAATCTTAACATACATAAGCAGGCATCTTTCACTTTAGAGTAGAACTGAAAAGCTAGCTATTTCTTGGCTAAATGACCTAAAATATTATACATTAGCTAACCTTTCTATTTTTGAGACTGTGGTTCCAGGTCTACAAATAGGATTACAAATTATAACACTCCCTGTCCTTAGCCCTACAGAATTGTTCTGTGGATCAAATGAGAGTGTGTGCATGCAAATACCTTGTGAATCATAAAGAGAGATTTGAACAATATTACCAGTCATTTTAATTTTGTGATTACAAAAGGGTAGCTTTAAAATTTCAAGTTGACATAAGTACTTATTAATTTAGTCAAGAGATTAATATATACAGTCCCTCTTAAGTTACTTTCAATTCTATTTAACAGTTAAAATACCCAGTGATAATGAATTCTAAAAGAATTATACAAAAATAAAATCCAGGTGTATACTAGGAGAGTATACAAAATGTTTACCATTTGAAACGTATGCCTACTTAAATTTTTTGTACCATAGACTTCCCTGATGGCTCAGACAGTAAAGCGTCTGTCTACAATGTGGGAGACCCGGGTTTGATCCCTGGGTTGGGAAGATCCCCTGGAGAAGGAAATGGTAATCCACTCCAGGACTACTACCTGGAAAATCCCATGGACAGGGGAGCCTGGTAGGCTAGAGCCCATGGGGACGCAAAGAGTCGGACATGACTGAGCGACTTTACTTTCACTTTCAAACTACCCTGTGCATGAAAAAGAAAATACATAGTATATACACATTAGAACTCAGCAAAAAAAATTTTAAGAGAAAACTTAGTATACATTCTGATTATTATCCAATGAAGTGAAGTTTTTGAAGTATTAAAAGGACCTCACTATCCCCAAGTGACCTCATGTTAAGTTTAGTGTTTTCTTAGGTTTGTAACATTGTAAAGGACAAACAATAAAGGAAATACACTGATTAGAAAGCATTAAGAGAAGTAATGTCTTTGAAACACTGCTTAACAATTTTGTTACTGTTCCTTGGTTCCATTAGGAAAAAATTCCATAATTTAAATTTTTATTCTCGAAAGGAGTTCTGAAAGTAAAAGAGTTATCTATGAGAAGATAATTAAGAACTCTAAAATCTCTAGAAGGGGAGCAACTCACCTCAAACTGAGTCACATCTCTGTAAGAAGGAAAGTTTTCAACTACCAGGTGCAAAACTTCTGAGCACTTTTCTCACTTTTTTGGACACAATTAAGAAAAGAGCCTCCAAACTTCTCAAGGAGAATTTTCCCTGTTTCATTGAGAATCCGATGCCTCTCTTCTATCAAAGGCATGGGGACATCTGTGTCAGACCGGAGTATATGCTGAACCTCATCAAGGGTCACTGTGGCATAGTAGGAAGCACTAGTTATCGGGATCCCTTAGGAAGAAGAGCACATGCAAAGGAACAATGTCATACTTTTATATTCATTAGGCCCTTGCTTTTACAACATACAATTAAAATGAAACCACTGAAGTATTACAGGAATGAATTAAAAGTAGATGAATAATTAAAAATCAGAAACAGATCCCTCATTCTGTATTTGCTCATCTGTAGTTACTCATCCACTTCTAATAATTGTAATATTACATCAAATGTAGTTTGACTGTGTAAAGTGTGGGATAATATTTGTCCCTTTGCTGCTCAGATGTCATCAGAGTGGCGTCCCTAAGAAAACTTTCAGTCTTAGCTGCGACAGTGATAAGTATTAGACTCATTTCACACTGATCAAAGATTTCATGCCAGCTTCTTCTCGTACTTTTATTTTAAGCAGAGGTACCGGCAATAAATTTGGCTTATCAACACATTATTCCATGTCCCAACCCACTCTGTGGGACCCTCCCAGTAAAATGAAATCTCAACGCCACTGGGTCTGACCAGGAGTAGGGGTACCAACCTTCGTCCAGAGCTCTGTTGATCGCAGCGCACAGGGACCAGTACCCACTGTACGTCTTTCCCCCGAACCCCACCAGACATTTATGCTCGTCACTGTCCGACCAGAAGGAGAAGTTGAGCGTGTCTGTCACGAACACCCAGTTAACGGCGGCCTCGTCGGTGCCCCTAGGGTTCAGCTCGTGAATCGCCTTCCAGCCCCCAATGCGCAGCTCGGGCCCCGTGGCCTTGGCCAGCAGCAGCTCGGCCACCCTCCGCACGCCTCCGTCGTCAACGAACACATCTCGACTGTTCTCGGCAATGATTTTGCAGACTCCCTGGGAGTCAGAAGCCCGTCCATCCCGCACTTCTGTAGGACAGGAATCAACACTTTTGCCCGCGGGCTAGCCAAACGCCCTTCCCTCTCTAGCAGGGACAAAGGCCAGGGTCCCCTACGACTTTCCCTCCCTTCCCACTGCGGGATCGTTGCCCTAACAGGCTCCCGCCCTCTGAGAGAGGATAAGAGAACCGACGATCCCCAAGCTCCTACGGCCCCGCGCGCACCGCTAGGGAACAGCAAAAACCAGCCCGTGGCTGCAGGCACTTCCGGGAGGGCGGCCCCGCCCACTCGGGCCCGGGCGCGCGCCCAGACCCGCTTCCTGTTCTGAAGGTCCCGAAACCGCCTCGAAGTGTCGGTCGCGCGCCTACTGGGAGTTGCCCAACCTAAGACTTGAGGGCTTAGCTGATTTGCCCGTGCACCCACCCTCCCCCGGGCAGGTGGGCCTGCGAGACCGCTGTGGCCCGAGTTTCAGCTACTCCAGCGTGTTTACTGTGTTGCTTTCACTCGGCTCCCGCGCCTCTCCTGCCTACTGAGGGCGAAGTCTGGGCAGGACACCGTTGGCGACACGCTGCAGCCAAGTTCCCGGGACTCGAGGAACTTTATGGCCGTGGGTCATCGTGTCGGGGACGTTCAGTACATGTTTGATTAGTTCTTCCAGATCACAGCACCATGTAATTTAACTGATGGTTTCTTGGTGGTATACTCAGGGTGTATCTGGCCCTCCTCTCTTCTGTGTTGACTTTCAGAATTTTGCTGTAAAAATTCACACATGCATTCCATATCTAGGCTGTTAAGGGATAGCAAGTGATACAGCCTCTGCATTTTCTAGTTTTAATCTTCCTTTTGCTGTAACAGCTATGGAAGTTGTTTCTCACTTTCCAGTTACAGCCCACCCCACTCCCTGGGCAAGCACTCTAAATTGGTTTGTTATTAGACTTTGTAGTCGGTTGCACTTCATTAGCAACTGGAAAAAACCACACCAATTTATTGTGCCCTTTAATTTTAGACACGAGGAAACAGCACCAGAGTTTCTATCAAGGTGAAGTTTTCTAAACCTGAGGTGCCCACAGATCCACAAGGCATCTGGACTTCATGTGGTCTGTAAAACCTCTGAAGTTCAATATTAACTTGTGTGTGTGGATCCATTTTTCTAGGATACTAAGGTTCATACGTCTCTTGTCATATCTCCAGAGGGGTCTCTGACCTATAAGAGGTTGTTACGAACTATGGTTTTAGAAAGTATCTGATACTTTATATCACACGATTTTGAAAAACCACACAAAACAGCAAGATGCATTTAGAACAGAGTTAGTAATTTCAAGGCATTCTTGGCTCTTTGGTAAGAATATTTATTCAGAGAAAGAGATTATAAATTGCATCACAGTCATCACTCTAAGGAGCTTCCCTGGTGGCTCAGATGGTAAAGAGTCTGCCTGCAATGAGGGAGACCGAGGTTCGATTCCTGGGTCAGTAAGATCCCCTGGAGAAGGAAATGGCAACCCACTCCAGCAGAGTCGGACACAACTGAGCGACTTCACTTTCATTTTCATTATGTCGGAGACCAAGCCACCCCAAGACTGTGACACGGGTTGACAGTCCCCCCCACCCCTATCCCCCAGGCAGTCCCCTTCATTTCACTGTATTCCTGGCCCCTTTGGTGGCTCAGAAGGTAAATGATCCGTCAGCAATGCGGGAGACCTGGGTTCGATCCCCGGGTTGAGAAGATTCCCTGGAAAAGGAAATGGCAACCCACTCCAATATTCTTGCCTGGAGAATCCCCATGGACAGAAGAGCCTGGCGGGCTACAGTCCATGGGGTTGCAGAGTCCGGCATGACTGAGCAAATAAGCACACCTGGCCCATTGGGAGATTTAGGACTAGTTGGAACGTTTGGAGAAATGGATGAGAAACATCCATTTAAATTGTTAAATTAATATTGTGTGCCTGGATTTGTGCTTAAATACTGAAATACTGAATCCCAGTTAGTCTTGGGCCATGTCGAAAGCAGCAACTGTAATCCTCATTTTTGCAAGAGAAACTGAGTGGTCCAGTGCTTAGTCCCTGGTCACAGCAGTGGTCTAGGCTGAAATGAGATCTCCAAGTCAAAGGCACTTTCTGTGAACCAAGCTTAGCAATGCCAACTATCCTGGTCAAGTAGGGACTATGTCAGTGGCTCTAGTCAACTGAGGAGACATTATTAGAAGACATAAGTATCCCCGCATCACCCCAAGCTTTAAAAACAACAACAACAAAAACAAAACACAAACTTTCTAGTAGGATAAGGAATGAATTTTAGAAGTCAAATTTGACCCAAATTTGCCTAGTGATGAAATTTTAGAAAGGTAGCAAATATTTTTTTCCCCCTTAGAGACTTATGTTTCCATGGATCATATTACATGTTCACATCTTTGAAAATCAACTATTAAAAACAATCATCAGTAGTCATCTCTAGTTACTGAATTTGGGGAAGATTTGGAACTTTATGTTTGACAACTGTGCCCCAGCCCCTTGAACATCTTCATCCCTCTAGTTTCTCCATTTGGATGAGAAAAAGGAGCTTTAAGAACGTCACTATGATTTGCTTCTGCTGCTAAGTTGTTTCAGTCGTGTCCGACTCTGTGTGACCCTATAGATGGCAGCCCACTAGGCTCCATTGTCCCTGGGATGCTCCAGGCAAGAACACTGGAGTGGGTTGCCATTTCCTTCTCCAATGCATGAAAGTGAAAAGTGAAAGTGCATGCACTTCCTTTGTCCAACTCTTAGTGACCCAATGGACTGCAGCCTACCAGGCTCCTCCGTCCATGGGATTTTCCAGGAAAGAGTACTGGAGTGGGCTGCCATTGCCTTCTCCGACAATTTGCTCTCCCTGAAAAAGTAACTAATACAGTAACACAGTTATTGAATAAATGTCGACCTATTGACTATCCCAGCAGTTCTAAGTCTTGGGAGTCAAAGAAGTCGACTAGTCGGATTTCCCTGATGGTCTAGAAGTTAGGAGTTGGCACTTTCACTGCTATTGTCCCAGTTTCAGTCCTGGTGGGAAACTAAACATCCTCCAAGCCATGTGGCCAAAAGAAAAAAAAGTTGATTGATTAGCAAGAAGTTCTAGCAATCTACAAAAGAATCCAAGAGGTTAAATAATTTAGGCTATTTTCTGAGGCTTGTTGATGGAAAAATCAACAACTTGAATTCTACTATGTTCGGGCTATTGAGTTAGACACAAGAGTAGTATGAACAGAAGTAAAACATGCTTCCTTCTCCCAAGGAACTTGTTGAGATAAAGTGTAAATGTTGCATGTGTAGGGTGGAGGTGTTTTGTTTTTTTTTTAAGTATGTTTGCAAGATGCTGGGAATGCAAAAAGTGAGTTCTTTACCTACTCAGTATCCTAGCCTTCCTTTGTCAGAATTTCTTCCCAACAGAATTCTGATGTTCAGAAATCCCTCTCTCATTCACAGTTGATGTAGCACAGCATTCTCAGCTCCAAAGGTCTGGACTGGTCTAAGGGTAATATTACCCTCTTGCCAGAGATTAGATTAGGATCATGCATGTTCCTCAGTTCACTTCAGTGCGTTGCAAGAATAGGTTTGAAGGCTGCTTCCAGAAAAACTTTTCCAGGAGAACTTTGAGAAGTGATTCACAATTCTTCTGGACATAGTTATTCTTGGATGTGAGGCTTGAAATTGCTACATTTCTACAGTTCTTTTAAAAACAATAAATTAATTTTTGTTGCTTTGTGAAGCTTTCTCTGGTTGTGGCGAGCAGGGGACTACTCTCTAATTGAGGTACTCGGGCTTCTCTTTGCAGTGGCTTCTTTTGTTGCCAGAGCTCAAGCTCTAGAGCACAGGATCAATAGTTGTGGTGAGCAGGCTTAGTTTCTCCGCAGCACATTGAATCTTCCTGCATCAGGGATCAAACCCATGTCTCCTGCATTGGCAGGTGGATTCTTTACCACTGAGCCATCAGGGAAGCCCCCACTACAGTCCTTTTGATGGTAACTGGAGCAGCAGTCTACATATAGGGGAAGTCAAAAGAATGGTAGAGAGAGAAATGGAACTGGAATCATGGGATTATGTCTACTGTTAAGTTTGTCTTACTTCTAGATCTCCAATTATCTGAGTTAATAAACTTCCTATAGTTAAAGACATTCTGAGTTGGGTTTTCTATTATTTTCTATGAAAGCATCCTAGCTTACACAGGTAGCAGATTTTATCTGACATCTTATGATCTAGTGGGAAAAGTGGACAATCAAATGTCTGGGTAGAGTTATACTAGAGCAACAGAAAACCAGACTCCAGTGACTAAATGAAAAAGAGATTGTTATTACCATACAGTAAGAACTACAGAAGTAGACGCTCCAAGGCTGGTGGAGCTTTTTGAGAATGTCAGCAAGGAACTAGGCTCTTTATTTTCTGTCTATCATTAGTATGTGGCATTATAGTTGTGAGATGGCTCTAAAGGGCCAAGGAAACATACCAAGTGAGTATGTTTCATTTAAAACCTTTACCAGAAGCTCTACCCCTTAGGCATAGGCTTTTGAAGAGAAGATCAGAGAGGGAGGCATGATCAATGATGTTGTGTCCCTATCACTTTTCCCCCTCCTGACCAGTAATCAAGTTTGATTATTCCAATTATCAGGAGAACTGTCAGTCTGAATAGCTGAATTAAATTTCAAGCATTGGCAACAATCATTGCTACATCTGCCATTTTCTATCATGATCGATTATGACAGATACTTAAAGAAAATGAGTTAAAATGCATTCTTGAGCATAAGTTGCAAAAGTTGGCTGGAGCAATGGATGGACAATAGACTAGATGTGAGTAGTGGACAATGGCTAGATAGGAGTAGTTTCTGATATATGCAGATGGAGGAAAATAAAGAAGTAAAATGGATTTTGTGAAGGTAGGATATCTGTTGTTTTCATTTCTCATGACTCTCCCAAAGTGATCAATAGACTAAAGCCCCGAGAAGACTTAACAGAAAAGAGATATAGTTCACTACTGTATAACTTTCCAGTTCAGTTTTTCCTTGATTTAGCCATATATAGTGTTTAAAATTGACTGCATGCGTGAGTGCTAAGTCGCTTCAGTCGTATTCAACTCTGATACTATACACTGTAGCCTGCCAGGTTCCCCTGTCCATGGGATTCTCCAGGCAAGAATACTGAAATGACTTGCCATTCTCTCCTCAAGGGAATCTTCCTGACCCAGGGATAGACCTCCCCACCTCTTACATCTCCTGCACTGGCAGGTGGGTTTTTTATTTTTTATTTTTTTACCACTGGTGCCATCTGAGAAGCCCCTTAAAATTGACTACTTTCATAAAATTCTCTCTCAACTTCTAGGGCAAAGTGAAAGTGAAAGTCGCTCAGTCATGTCTGACTCTTTGTGACCCCATGGACTGATGGAATTCTCCAGGCCAGTATACTGGAGTGGATAGCTATTCCCTTGTCCAGGGGTCTTCCCAACCCAGGGATCAGACCCAGGTCTCCTGCATTGCAGGCAGATTCTTTACCAGCTGAGCCACAAGGGAAGCCCAAGAATACTGGAGTGAGTAGCCTATCCCTTCTCCAGTAGATCTTCCTGACAGGAGTCAAACTGGGGTCTCCTGCATTGCAGGAGGATTCTTAGCTATCAGGGAATTATCCTAGTTTTCTTAGTAACATTGAAGACTCTTCTCTTCCTATTCTATTCTTATTGTATGTAAAATATCCCACCTCCAGGCTTGGATTAGGGACAGAATGGACTCCTTCTAATGAAATCTCTTGAGGATAACTATAGCATTTCCATTATAGATCATTAACATTTTTACTATTGTTCAAAACCTATTAGAAGTTTTTTGAACCGTAGTTTACTTTAGCTGGTGAAATATTAATATTTCCTACTTTGGAAGAAGAAGTAAGTATTATAAACAAAACAAAACAACAACTCAGTTCAGAGCTTCCAGACTGGTGAGATTCAGGGAAAGTAAAAGTAACACGATGGGAGAGCATGAACCCTCTACATCCCTTCCTACGTACCTTGCCCTATTCATCTCTTGCATTTGGCTGTTCCTGTGTTGTATCCTTTTACAGTAAACTGATAGTCTAATTACTTTCCTTGCTGTGTACAGATTACACAGTAATGTTCTGGAATAAGCTAGACAGTCCTTGAGAGGTTTGCTGAGTTCCAACAATGTTCCTTTAGCAGATTACAAACAAGACTTAAATGTCATTGAAGAAGTGATTTGAATGATATTAGAGATCATCAGTTCCTGCCTGCCTGCCAAATTCTCTTCACCACCATCCAGACTTGGTGTATGCACTGCTTTGCACATGCAGTCTCTTTGAACAATTTTGAACTCACCACACTTCGTTTCAGGATGTAACACAAGATATTGGTCTGGAAATCAGCGTTAGCTCAAGGTTGCTACAAGCTGGAGCTGAGCTGTCAGTGGAATAGAGTCTGGAAATCATCAAGAAAAGGGTTGTTGCACTGCTCAAAGACAAGCTAAAGTAATATCCAGAACTGATACTCAAATATGTGGAAGTGGGGGGTAGAAATTGAATGAAGGCAGCCAGAAGTTATGAACTTCCAGTTATAAGTACTATTTTAATGTACAACATGCCAAATATAATTAACATTGCTGGATGTCATATATGGAAGCTGTTAACAGAGTAAATCCTAAGAATTCTCATTGTAAGAAAAATACATTTCCTTTCTTTAATTTTGCACCTATATGAATTAATGGATGTTCAACTGAACTTACGATCATCATTTAAAAATAAAATTGATGTATGTAAATTAAATCATTATGCTTTACCTTAAACTTATACAGTGCTCACTCACTTATGGAACTGGCTCAACCGACTCTCCTCTTTGCACAAAAATCTTTGTCTGGAATGGCTAACAATTTCTGCACAAGATTCTATATGTTATTAATAATCTTAGCTAAAGCTGATAGTCTGTAGCTCATTTCAAGAACATGAATGCCAGCTCCTTTGTGGCCTAATAATTCTTTCTATATCTCTAACAACACAGAGCTCAGTAGCTTGGTGGCCTGAGCTGAAATTGACTACCTACCTCCAGGTGTCTTCAGGTAGCAGCATGGGTGGAGTTGGCCAGAGAGGATCCTGTCTCTTATACACATCTTGCTGCATGTCAATTATATCTCAATAAAACTGGAAGAAACCAAACAACCAAAAAAAAAAAAAAGAAAAGAAAAACACTGAATATTCGGGAGAGACTCTGAGGAACAGAAGTAGACAGATTGCCTTGTGTATTTTTTAGTAAAGGATCACACAATTCTGTTTGCAATGCATACTTTGATTTGGAGAATTGGTACCAGTTAGCAGTAGATCACTTAGATGGTAGTGGGGAAAAAAAGGTGTGGGCAGAGAGGAGATTCACAACGCTAACATATGTGAAAAATCTGCTTTTAAAAAGTGCAAAAATAAATAGATATGAAAGAATACTATGGCAAGGATTAAGTGCTAATGTTTTATCTATGAGGTGTAGTCTGAGGGCATTGACAGCGACGGAGAGGGAAAGAGGTTTGGTTGGCAAGAAATGTGTGTTGGCTACTGCTTTGTGGGGAGCCTGGAAGAGACGCAACTTTGAAACAGTCTACACCACACTGGACAAACTACTCGAAGAAACAGTACTCAGGTTTGTGGAGGGAGAAAAGCAGGAAATTCTCTTCTCTTTCTCTCTTTTTTTGATGTTTTAAGATTTAATGTTCTTTACCTTTCAACATAAACTTCTGATTGTGTCTAAACAATAGAGGAAAAGACTCTTCAGGAAAGATCTTCCAGAATTCACAGTATCCCTCTCTTCAAATACTATAAAGAGAACGTTCAAGTGAACAAAGGATAAGAGAGTTTAACAGAGAATTTTTAGTTCAATGGCTTAACTAAAAAGGAGCCAACCAACCAACCTTCTTTTTCTACTCTTGCAAAGGAAAACAAAAGTGAACCTGAGAACTTCTAAATCTTTTTTTAAAAAGGAGGAAGGGTGGAAAAGGAGAGGGCCACAACTGTTGCTAAGATAATACTATAACTCAAGAGGTCAAAGATTCTATCAAATTCTAAAAATCTCTAAATGTATTACAGAGAACCACATTATTGGAAATATAAATGCATAGGTATGTAAACTATTTGGTAGCAAAAAGTCTTGGCTATATAAACATGTAGGATGTCACTTTAATCTCTTGATGAGAATAACAGTACAGAGAACAATCTCCAGTTTGCCCTTTAGTCTGGAATTCCTGAACACTCAGCATGCTGTTGGTGTTGCCCTGAACTAACAGCTTTGGAACCCAGAAGACCCCACTGCTGTCATTTTGTAAAGGATCAAGAATCACACTCCTGAGGACAGCATCCACCACCCCCCCCTCCGCCACGCACACACATACTTTGTGTTTGTGTGCCTTGAGATACAAATAACTGTAATTTGCACAATTAAGTCTACAATCAAGTCTAAATACTGAGATCTAGCTAGAAAAAGTAGCAGCAAAGGCAACCTAAGCTAGTTTGTTAGAAAAAGCAAGAGGAAGATATCTAAAACACTTCACTTCAAGTGGGGAATCCCTGGTGACTCAGTGATGAAGAATCTGCCTGCAGTGCAGGAGATGTGGGTTTGATCCCTGGGTCGGCAAGATCCCCTGCAGAAGGAAATGGCAACCCAACCCACTCCAGTGTTCTTGGTCTGGGAAATCTCTCAGACAGAGGAGCCTGGTGGGCTATGGTCCATGCGGTTGCAAAGAGCTGGACATGATTGAAGCAACTGATGACATGCATGCAAGTCCCACCAGCTGTGGATGTTTTACTGTTGTTCCTTGAAAAAGAAGAATCTATATCTTCCTGACTCAGAGACAGAATGTTTCTCTTCTCCATTGTCAGGCGGATTCTTTACCACTGAGCCACATGGGAAGCCATAATAAACATGTCCATTCAAGAAAACTGCCATGTTTGTTAAGGTTTTTGGGAGCAATTCCCAAGTTACTTGAAACTTTGTACGTTATTCAAGGACAGAGTGCATATTGGTTAGGATGTGTTCTTCACTGATATATCTCCAAAGAATTTTTCATGGAGGCTACCAACTTCTGAACATCTTCTATCCTGCCACCATTATTCAAAGAAGCCATGATACCTCCCACAGACCCATGCCCTTTCAAGGAGATTATATTGAATTCAAGAGCTTTATCAAGAAATCTTTTATTCTAAAGCAGCATCTCCATTGGCATTCCCAATGCAGAGTGAAATATTCGTCTTGTTTCTATTCTGGGTTTCACTAGATATACACAGAATCCTTCAGAATTATCAGTAATATGATAAATCATTTGAGATTTGATGGAACTAAGCTTTATGGCTGCTTCACCACTGTTATTCTTTATTTTTTTTTTTTTTGGAGGGGGTGACTTCTTTGACCAGAGATCAAACCTTCACCCTTGTAGTGGAAACATGGTGTCTTAACCACCGGGTCACCAGGGAAGTCTTTTAGCACTGTTATTATTTTTCTTATGCCACTGTTATTCTTGATCTACTCCAAGACCAAGCTGATACTGTAGAAGCAAGGTAGGGAGCTGTTTGAATAAAGTGTCATTTCCAGCCTACACTTTGTATTTCACAATGGAAGGGCATTCTCTGAGGGCAAACCCTAGCAGGATATCTTGAAATATCACCACTGTGACCCGTACAGAGCCAGCATTCTTCTGGGCACCATCAAAAATCACCTCAAACTGATTTACATGGGAAATTTGAGTGAGTGAGTGAATGAAGTCGCACAGTCATGTCAGACTCTTTGTGACCCCATGGACTGTAGCCTACCATGCTCCTCCGTCCATGGGATTTTCCAGGCAATAGTACTGGAGTGGGTTACCATTTCCTTCTCCAGGGGATCTTCCCCACCCAGGGATCAAACCCGGGTCTCCCACATTGCAGACAGATGCTTTACCACCTGAGCCACCAGGGAAGCTTTGGGAAATTTGAGGACATGTCAAAAGGCAGCCACTGCTCCTTTGACATCAGGAATAAAGTAAAATTCTGCTTTGGGCCTAGTCTCATTTGTGCAGTAATACATGCAGGAGGTGACCTGATTGAGGTTCCAGGGTCTTGGATTCAGAATTTTCCTATAACTTCTAAGTTTAGAATAGATGACATTCACAATTCCCAAACTTCAAGGCTTCTGGGGCTCTAACTGACCAAGCTCTTGTCATCAAATGGCTGGCACACCTTCCTACTTTCAGGTCAATCAGGTTTAAGGTGATAGCATGGAACTGGCTCAGTTCCATGGTGGCTCAGAGGTTTAAGTGTCTGCCTCCAATGTGGGAGACCCGAGTTCAATCCCTGGATTAGATCCCTGGGTCAGGAAGATTCCCTGGAGAAGGAAATGGCAACCCACTCCAGTATTCTTGCTTGGAGAATCCCATGGTCAGAGGAGCCTGGTAGGCTACAGTCCACGGGTCGCAAAGAGTCGGACACAACTGAGTGACTTCACTCACTTATGGAACTGGCTCAACCGACTCTCCTCTTTGCACAAAAATCTTTGTCTGGAATGGCTAACAATTTCTGCACAAGATTCTATATGTTATTAATAATCTTAGCTAAAGCTGATAGTCTGTAGCTCATTTCAAGAACATGAATGCCAGCTCCTTTGTGGCCTAATAATTCTTTCTATATCTCTAACAACACAGAGCTCAGTAGCTTGGTGGCCTGAGCTGAAATTGACTACCTACCTCCAGGTGTCTTCAGGTAGCAGCATGGGTGGAGTTGGCCAGAGAGGATCTATCAGTGGGCAGTGAGCATCTCTATTCTATTTCTTTTTGGCCAGAGGTTTTCCTGCTGGGCATGTGAGAGTTGGACTATAAAGAAAGCTGAGCACTGAAAAATTGATGCTTTTGAACTTTGGTGTTGGAAAAGACTCTTTAGAGTCCCTTGGACTGCAAGGCGATCCATCCAGTCAATCCTAAAGGAAATCAGTCCTGAACATTCATTGGAAGGACTGATGCTGAAGCTGAAACTCCAATACTTTGGCCACCTGATTCGAAGAACTGACTCATTAGAAAAGACCCTCATGCTGGGAAAAATTGAAGGCAGGAGAAGGGGAAAACAGAGGATGAGATGGTTAGATGGCATCTCCGATGCGATGGACATGAATTTGTGTAGGCTTTGGGAGTTGGTGATGGACGGGGAAGCCTGGCATGCTGCAGTTCATGGGGCTGCAAAGAGTCGGACATGACTGAGCGACTGAACCAAACTGAACTTCCCTGCTGGGAGTTAACTCCACTAGCATTTCAGACTGAATCATCCAGCGCTTAGGTAACTGTTAGGGAAGGCAGATCCATTGCCTGTGAGGTGTAGTATTTTATCAAAGTCTGAAAGTGAAAGAGAAAGCCAGAAACTCGGGGCACATTGATAGTTGCTCTGTATGTTCAGTGGCAGCCTTGAGATAGGGCCTACTGCTGCTGCTGCTGCTGCTGCTAAGTCGCTTCAGTAGTGTCCGACTCTGTGCGACCCCATAGACAGCAGCCCACCAGGCTCCGCTGTCCCTGGGATAGGGCCTGGCACTCTCCTAAAAACTGACTGATTTATGCCCAAAATGGCATCGCTGTGAAGGCCCAAGTGACACCGGTTGCAGTAGTGGCTGCTGAGGTGGAGCAGGAAGCTCTCACCCACACTTGGTGGCTCTCCTCCCTGAAACTGGGCTTCCCTGGTAGCTCAGAGGTTAAAGTGTCTGCCTGCAATGCAGGAGACCCAGGTTTGATCCCTGGGTTGGGAAGATCCCCTGGAGAAGGAAATGGCAACCCATTCCAGTATTCTTGCCTGGAGAATCTCATGGAAGGAGGAGCCTGGTGAGCTACAGTCCACAGGAGTCGCAAAGAGTCAGACACGACTGAGCGACTTCACTCTCACTTCCCTGAAATTAGCAATGCTGCCTGTATAAGAAAAGCCCCTTAATGCAACACAACACGGATGGACTTCGAGAAATTATGCTTAGTGGAATAAGCCAGACAGAGAAAGACAAATATTGTGTGATATCACTAACACATGGAATCTAAAAAATACAACAAACTAGTGAGTATAATAAAACAGAAGTAGACTCATATAGCACAAATTAGTGGTTAGGAGTGGGAAGAGGGAAAGGGGGAGAGGCAAGACTGGGGTAGTGGATTAAGAGGTACCAACTACTATGTGTAAAATAAATAGGCTACAGGGATATATACTATACATACAGAGAATACAGCAAATATTTTATAATAACTATAGAGTATAACTAAAAATTGTTAACTCATTATGTTAGACACCTGTAACTTATATAATATTGTACATCAACTATGTCTCAATAAAAAAATTAATTTAAATGTCTCTTCATTTGATGGGCTGCATATAATAGCAAGTGATCAGCTAATTAATTTAAGGAAAATTAATTATTTAAAAAGTCACGAATGGGACTTCCCTGGTGATCAAGTGGCTAAGACTCTACACTCCCAAGGCAGGGGGCCTGGGTTCAATACCTGGTCAGGGAACTAGATTCCCCAACTAAGAGTTCACATGAGTCAACTAAAGATCCTATGTGCAGCAACTAAGATCTGGTGCAGGCAAATAAACAACTAAAAATAAATATAAAAAAAATAAAATGAGAAAGTTGTGAAAAATTTCTCGGGATGGAAGGGAAGGCTAGGGAATGAGGTATGTAAACAGAAATCAGGCAGTTCTAGAATATTGAGGGCAGAAACCACCCAAGGTTCTACTGATGCTGCTGAAAAAAATATGATAATTTTACCTTGTTTCCATTATTTTGTTCAAGGTACAAAATCCCAGGACAAAGTGCATTGTTGGGCAAGCCTGGGTCAAATGCCTATACTTTTGGGTGATAAGGCATCTCAAATGACCAAGATTTCTATCTCATGAAGTCTATATACAACTGGGAGACAAAAAGTCTAAAAAGAAACCTGGGTTCTATTAGAAAAGAAAAACGGATGCTGTATTATTTAACAAAATTTACCTTTATGGCTGTTCAGCATCAAAAACAATTTTATTCTGATATATATACCTTCAATAATACTCCTGCCTAATAGAATGCAGCTATTCCTCATTAAGTAAAAAAAATTCTCACTCCTTCTTCAGGAGACAATTCATCTCATGACTTACTGCATCAATATCTATGTCAAGGATGTCTAAGTGAAATAAATTTTAGCTCTAGCTCCAGCTCAGCTGTCTTAGATCAAGTCCCTAGAAGCAGAGCCCAACCCAGGGATTCTTGCGCCAGGGATTTGCAGGGGATTGCTCTCACGTAAAGGGAGTGAGGGCAGCAGGATAGGGCAGGGAATCAGTCAAGCCATGATGTGGTCTCAGTCTGATTCTGCAGAGTTCTGAAGTCCAAACTGTACACAGATTTGGTGCCAGTTTGAAACACAGGTATGAATAAATGATCTCGATTAAAAAGGTCACATGATCTTACCGAATAAAGGCTCTAACCCAAGTGGGGCCACCTCCACCTGGAACATATGTAGGTAAGGTAGTATTAGCTTGACCACTTCTGCTTTTAAGAGGTTTCTAGAGGTCTCAGATTGCCTTTTACCCTCTTCCTTAGTAAGTCTGAATTCTCATTGACTTTAGAAGAAACACATAAACTTGCCAAGTAAAAGTAGGTTGATCTCTTCCAGTTTAAAATGATCTAATTCAAGGTAGATAATTATTCAATTCAAGATCTGACCTTTAAGGCTGTTTGCACTAAAGCTCTCGACCTCCACCTTTCCAAGACTTTCTGAGGTCTGATTGCAGGTTTAGGTTTTCTGATAATGAAAGTGAAGGGCCTTGTCTGGTGTTTTGGCATCTACTCTCCCTATGGTTCAGTTCAGTTCAGTTCAGTCGCTCAGTCGTGTCCGACTCTTTGCCACCCCATGAATCGCAGCACGCCAGGCCTCCCTGTTCATTACCATCTCTCGGAGTTCACTTAGACTCACGTCCATCAAGTCCGTGATGCCATCCAGCCATCTCATCCTCGGTCGTCCCCTTCTCCTCCTGCCCTCAATCCCTCCCAGCATCAGAGTCTTCCAATGAGTCAACTCTTCGCATGAGGTGGCCAAAGTACTGGAGTTTCAGCTTCAGCATGATTCCTTCCAAAGAAATCCCAGGGTTGATCTCCTTCAGAATGGACTGGTTGGATCTCCTTGGAGTCCAAGAGACTCTCAAGAGTCTTCTCCAATACCACAGTTCAAAAGCATCAATTCTTCAGCGCTCAGCCTTCTTCACAGTCCAACTCTCACATCCATACATGACCACAGGAAAAACATTAGCCTTGACTAGACGGACCTTAGTTGGCAAAGTAATGTCTCTGCTTTTGAATATGCTATCTAGGTTGGTCATAACTTTTCTTCCAAGCAGTAAGCGTCTTCTAATTTCATGGCTGCAGTCACCATCTGCAGTGATTTTGGAGCCCCCCAAAATTAAGTCTGATACTGTTTCCACTGTTTCCTCATCTATTTCCCATGAAGTGATGGGACCAGATGCCATGATCTTCGTTTTCTGAATGTTGAGCTTTAAGCCAACTTTTTCACTCTCCTCTTTCACTTTCATCAAGAGGCTTTTTAGCTCCTCTTCACTTTCTGCCATAAGGGTGGTGTCATCTGCATATATGAGGTTATTGATATTTCTCCCGGCAATCTTGATTCCAGCTTGATTCCAGTCCAGTGTTTTGCTTGTGTTTCTTCCAGTCCAGCGTTTCTCATGATGTACTCTGCATAGAAGTTAAATAAGCGGGGTGACAATACGCAGCCTTGATGTACTCCTTTTCCCATTTGGAACCAGTCTGTTGTTCCATGTCCAGTTCTAACTGTTGCTTCCTGACCTGCATACAGATTTCTCAAGAGGCAGGTCAGGTGGTCTAGTATTCCCATCTCTTGAAGAATTTTCCACAGTTTATTGTGACCCACACAGTCAAAGGCTTTGGCATAGTCAATAAAGCAGAAATAGATGTTTTTCTGGAACTCTCTTGCTTTTTCCATGATCTAGCAGATGTTGGCAATTTGATCTCTGGTTCCTCTGCCTTTTCTAAAACCAGCTTGAACATCAGGGAGTTCACGGTTCACGTATTACTGAAGCCTGGCTAGGAGAATTTTGAGCATTACTTTACTAGCATGTGAGATGAGTGCAATTGTGTAGTAGTTTGAGCACTCTTTGGCATTGCCTTTCTTTGGAATTGGAATGAAAATGGACCTTTTCCAGTCCTGTGGCCACTGCTGAGTTTTCCAAATTTGCTGGCATATTGAGCAACCCAAGGAGTGGTGGCGGAGGGCCTAGAGGAGCTATCCCACATTGAAGGTCAGGAATGGCGGCGGTAAGGAGATAGCCCTCGTCCAAGGTAAGGAGCAGCAGCTGTGCTTTGCTTGAGCAGCCGTGAAGAGATACCCCATGCCCAAGGTAAGAGAAACTCCAAATGGTTACCACTGAATAACCAAACCTAGTGTAACTGGTTGTCTGGTTTCTCCAGCACTCAGCTCAGTGGTTTTCCTTGACCAACTTGGTCTCATTTGGGTTTCACTGGTATTGACAATCCTTTGAGATTCTGCTCTGTCTCCAACCAGTCCCTGGTTGAGCTGTCTAGCATGTAGCTCCTGCTATGCGGTAACTGTCCTTTCATCATGGTGGCCCTATGGAAAGCCCCTTAGCACTTAACTGGTGTTCCTCTTATGCCACATAGGAAGCAAAGGGAATTCTGAGAACAAGACAGAAATCTCAGGTTCTCTCTGCCAAACGATATGCCTTCATTCTGCTGTGCTTTACTAGTTTATGTGGTCATAGGAATACTTAGCAGGGTTCCAGACAGAAGTCAGTCTTGTGCTTGGCTTCTTAATCTATCTGAAATTTTTGTTCTCACTTTTCCTGCCCCAGGCTAGGAAGGTCTTGGAGGGACCTACCTGGCACTTCCTACTGTTTCTGCCAAATGTGCCTCATTATTATCAAAATCAGCTATACTCCTTTGGTCTGAGAAACAGGTATTATATACTTTCCCTCCCTACTATATATACCCTTTCTTCCTAGGTAAACAAGGTGGCCCTTTTTTTCTGATGAAGCCTGTCTTTAATGGTAGCAAGACTTCAAGGTAAAAAGGAGCAAAGGGAATAAGGTATCCCAAAGGGGAAAATGGAGAATTCCCTGGTAGCCCAGTGGTTAGGACTCTGAGCTTCCAAGACATAAGCATGCAGGTTTAGTCCCTTGTCAGGAAACCAAGAGCCCACCTGAATGCCTATGAAAGAAAAAAGAAATGGGGGGTGCGGGGAGGTGGAGGGGGAAAGTTTGGAAAATTTGGTGACCAAACCTTTATTCCTAATTACAGGTTCTTGGGTTATAGGTTTGAGTTTGGGGAAGCAGGGAGAATAGCGGGCAGAGCTATAGAGAGGGAGGTTAGGAAATTCTTACTGGTTCTGGACAGTGAGGTTGCAAATAGAAAGCTCTGAGGTCATAGGGTAGCTAGTATATCACTTTACCCCAACACTGTTGCTAGTCCATGTTGTTAGCAAACAGGGAAGCCCAACCCCACAAAATGTTTGCATTTTACATTTTCCAAAGTGTTCCTGCACATTCTACCACCTTGATTCAGATTAGCTCCCCATTCTAAATATAGACAAACATATACATGCCTGGGCTTTAATTTTCCAGGTATCCATTTCTCACAAGTCAAATGACTGGAAGTATTGACGTCTGGCTTGGGTAAATGATGTTAACCTGTGTAATATAATGCCCCATTTTTTTAATCTAAGAGGATCAGAGGGCATTTTATTCAACACTATGATTGCCCTAGTTTGATGGCTTAAGCAACATGCTTGTTAATGTATATACATTCATGTGCATGAACAGATGTTGGTTTCTGCTCCTTAAACACATACAGTACTATGAAACTTCTTGTTCCATTATATTTACTGTTGTCATTATTGGTCTTTCCAAATATCTTTGCTAACCACTGCCTCTTCAGGAGCTACAACGTACACCTCAGGAATTAAATATTCGATAAATTAGTAAAAAGATAAATTTATGGTTTGCTTGAACTTGTTATGCAGACTCCTGGCACCTCTCTATAGAAGAGGTGGTTCAGTAGAGCTCTGCTGCTGCTAAGTCGCTTCAGTTGTGTCCGACTCTGTGCCACCCGAGAGAGCAGCC
Organism: Madoqua kirkii; assembly: GCA_006408675.1. Lineage (NCBI taxonomy): Eukaryota > Metazoa > Chordata > Mammalia > Artiodactyla > Bovidae > Madoqua > Madoqua kirkii. Next base: position 25,218 of record SJYC01008752.1, read on the forward strand.
CACCAGGCTCCTCCGCCCCTGGGATTCCCCAGACAAAACACTGGAGTGGGTTGCCATTTCAGTAGAGCTCTAGTGTGATCCAAAAATTTTCATGTTCAACGAGCACTGTTGATTTCGATGGCAGTCCTAGAATAGTTTGGAGATGTTGCAAAATTGCTTCCTAAGGGTTCCGTGCCTCCATAACAAGTTAGGCTGGGACTTTCTACTGGAGTGGGTTGCCATTTCAGTAGAGCTCTAGTGTGATCCAAAAATTTTCATGTTCAACGAGCACTGTTGATTTCGATGGCAGTCCTAGAATAGTTTGGAGATGTTGCAAAATTGCTTCCTAAGGGTTCCGTGCCTCCATAACAAGTTAGGCTGGGACTTTCTTGGCAGTCCAGTGGTTAAGAATACTCTGAGCCTCCACGTCAAGGGATGTTGAGTTCAGATTCCTTGTTGGGAGCTACAATCCTGGCTAGTGTGTGGCACAGCCAAAAAAAAAAAAAAAAGCCAGGTCAGTTTCACTTCAAATTTGCCAACAATGGGCAAACCCTGATAATTAAAATATAGCATTTAAGGCTAATTTATACTCAACACATCAAGACTGAATCTCCTTTTATGTGGAACAGTAATTCCCTTCAGAGTACCAACAATATAAGGTGTTTCACATTTTAAGACTGATAGGGTTAAGAGAAAAACTCAGATTTTCCTAAAAGATTCTGTGTACTCCAGTGGTTAAGTAACTGCTGGTTCATTCAAAAAAACTTAAAAGTACTGTGCACAGACTCCTCGTTCAAACTGTTAACATTTCAACAGCAGGTAAAAATCTTAAATTCCTTTTCTCACTTCTGAAAAAATTTTGGTGCAATCTGGTTTACAACATTGTTGTTCATATATTGATAATTTACAAAATTAAGCTAAAACCACTTTTGAAACTGAAAAGTTCAATGCATCAGCCTATACAACTCATTTAATGTTCCATTTTATTCAGTGCCTCTTTCAAGCTTGAAAAATTTCTCAAAACTGCCAGCTCACGTTCAAACACTATTTAGTAGTTAAGAATGGAAATGACAAAGGCCTCTCCTACCAAAGTTGTATCCCAGATTTACCCTCAAGATATCCTTCAACCTATTTGTTAGTAGGTTGTGTTCAGTCTGACTTTTCAAAGGCAAAAATAGGAACACTGTCACTGGTCTATTTATATAATTTCTGAATAACAAGTAAAAACTTTGAAAGCCTGTGTCCTCTCCAAAGTTATTTTCCTCCAATAGGAATTACAATTTGACTAAAATATCACTACTGATAATCTTTCTCCAGAGGAAGGGCTCATTTCAACACGAATAAGTTACTCTACCCTCAGCAACCCAAGCTTACTCAAGCTTAAAATATAGAAGCAGAAAGCTAAACACCGAGGTGGCAATTCAGACTGATTTCATCTTTGAGGAAACCTCATCACAGGTAGCACCAAGTAATCTTGTGATACCACTGTCACTTAATGCTCACCCCCCTCCCTGGCCTTGAACTAAGGCGGCTATCACTAAAATATTAAATGCCTTCGCATGTACTACTCACAGGTATTTCAGAACATTCTGCTCACTTCAGCCTATCATGTTTTCTTGAAACTTAGAATTGCATCCATGAATTATTTCCCACCTAATTACTGCATTGTTCTCAGGCTTTCTAGACAAATTCAAAGTTAACCGGTAGTACTTGATTATGAGCCAAGAACCAAGGGGGAAAAAAAAAATTCTCCCAACAAACCAGAGCTATTTTAAAGACAGAAACCTAAGAATCTGCAAGCATATCACAGGTAATATGAGAACAGGAAGACTTTAAAATTGGTATGACTCGGCTCTATGCTCAACTCTTTAAAATTAAGAGCTCATCTACTGGAAGTTTTCAATTTACCACCCCCATGAAATCTGACTTATAAATGCTAGAAAAACACTTCACACAAAAAATACATAATTTAAGATTATTGTATTTCCTTACAAGAGGAACATTTTAACAAATTTTACAAGTGTCAATCAACCCTTGTTCAAAATTGGGCACACATCAAATCTAGCATTATGGGAGTTTTATTTGGAAGTGAACCTTTAACTATTAATACAAATGCCAAGAGATACTACACAAAACATCCACAGGAATTTTTTTCATTTTTTTTTGAATTGTTCACAAACATTTCCTACATAATCCAACATACAACAGAGAAATGGTACATCTTTTTCTTTCAATTTGCATACAATGGAAAAACAAGAATATATATATATTTTACAAAGTTTAACTAATAGACACTACCAAGCTGACAGTTTAAGTCTATATGTGAGAAATTATCTAATAAAAAATAATCAGAATTTATTTAGCATCAGTCACTTCCATAACCAAGTATTATTCTGATTGATAAAACTTGTCATTAAGCTTCTGGTATAAACTTATACCACTATTCCATCGGTTGTGTTGCTCCCCACCTTGGTTCTTCAGAATCACGAACAGAAAATCGTTGCAAAGTAGGGGCAAGCATTTGCAAAAACAAACAAAAATCCCCAGCTTATTATAAGCATGAATGTGTGGTGGAATTTCCTCCCAAGCAATGGACTTCAAATCATTAATGACCAGAACTGAGTATTGTCAAGATATTTTGCCTAAGTCCAAGAAGAGATGCCATTTATTTATATCCAACAGAGGACTGAAAATTAAACTTAGTGTTCCGTTTGGGGGTAGGTTGGAGGGAATTCAGCCATTTGAAAAATGACCATCTTAAAAAAAATGACCACCAAAAATAGGTTCACTAAATTTTATGGCATCACCGACTTGATGGACATGAGTTTGAGTGAACTCTGGGAGTTGGTGATGGACAGGGAGGCCTGGCGTGCTGCAGTTCATGGGGTCACAGAGAGTCGGACATGACTGAGCAACTGAACTGAACTATAGGTGTGCATATACTATTTCCATTAATCATCACCATAAACTGAGGCAGCTTGTGCAGTCTTGCCTGTGTATTTTCTGTGGACTGACAATGCCTGTCCTTGTGTTTTCAACTGTAGGCAGAAAGGGTACAGTGAATTAGTATTTCAAAGTGTTAATTATAGGTTTCAAAGAGGTTGCGTGGAGTTAGTGGTGCAGTGAAATATGAGGCAGGCAAGGAAAGGCACAGCATATTTCTAACCTTTGTGTTCCTGAACCTGTTTGCCTATATGCTTTAACCTGCAAACATGTGCAACTAAATTTTTAATTGAGGCTAGGCACAGATGATAGAAGGTTATGTCCTCAGGCTAGATTCTGTTGTTTGATGTTACATAATGCCAATAGACATGTGATTCATGTGTTTTGGAGACTGGACAAGTTGAAGAGGTATTAGTATCCTTGATGTTTGACACGAAGCACTCTGTGAACTATCAGAAGAGAAATTTGGAAATAAATCTTGTCATGGCAAAGCAGCAACAGTTTTGATAAGCATCAAATAGGCAAGGTTTTAGAAGAGAGATCTTCCTTATGTGAGTTGGAATGAAGCAATCTAGAAAATCTGTGTCAAGACCAACCTTTTGTTTTTTGTTTTTTGTTTTTTTTAGGCTCACTAAATTTATTTTAAAAATCATAAAACGTTTTTTACAAAAGAGCATCACATTCTGCACACTGCTCTGGGTAGATGCCCGGGACCTGTGGACTACTGCCACTTTTCCTCCCTGTCCAAATGTTACAGTGACCACAAAGCAAAGTGTTCACAATAATTACATGGGGGGGCTTCTTTAAACCACCAACAATGAACAGAAATTACAATTCACTCCCTCTGCTGCTGTTTCAAAATTTCAATGTTAGTTTTTGCACACCCTCCCCCACCCCCACCCTGTTTGTAAGGAACTAAAACATTACATCTGGTGAACAGCAAAGATTTCACTACACCTCAAATGCAGAACACCTATGAAGCAGAGGAATGTTGGCTTTTTAAACAGAAGCAGATAAAAAAAAAAAGATGCAGGACTCCTTCAGTTCTTCACTAGTCTTAGAAAAACTTTCCAGAATACTGCTTCACACTATAAAAAAGAAAAAATATCTTGCATTAGAATCCTTCAACATCTGCATACTGCTTCACACTATAAAAGAAAAGAAAAAAAAGTACGAATTAGAATTTTTGTTCGTAACATCTTAATCAATCTTAATCAACATTAAGACAATTTCAATGCTAAATTAAAATGATAAACATGTCCATTACACAATTAGAGATAAGAACTAAAACATTAGTAATTACAAATTAGAGCAATGTAAAATCCGAGAAAAAAGATTAATAGTAAATCAGACATTAGTAGAGCAGAATTGTTAATATATGGTAGAAAAGACAAAGAAATGCCAGTTAAGGTGTGAATTGCTGCATTTTACAGCACCAATCATTTGTCCTGTAGAGGCATGGCCTGTGCCATATGGCAGACTGTGATTTGTTGTCGATTCAGTTATCTAAAAACAACAAAATCACTAGTCTTCCACACAGAACTAGACCAACATCCACTGAATCTTCTACGTTTTCTACAGGCTCTGTATAATTTGTAACAAGTGGTTTTGGCAGCAGTTTTCACCAGAAAAATGACAAGTTTGCTTGGTTAAGGCTTCTTCCAGTAAGATTAGTATCGAATGTCTTCACGTTTTAGCAAGAAGGCAGAAGAAAATTAAAGCAAAGCTATTAGAATGTTTAGAAGTTAGGTCCCCAAAAGGTTGAGACACCATGGCTTCTAAAAGAAAAATCAGCTGAGAGAGAGAAGCTTTTTAAGGTTTTAGTATGTGTAGGCTAATAACATAAAGCTAAACAAACTGACCTGTTCTGCAGCAAATACTGTGCATTCTGTATCTGGTCCTGTGTTCCTGTAATGGTAATGATCCGATCTTCGGATCCTTCTAAAGGCTCATCAATTTTGATTGAAGCTCCTGACTCATGACGGATTTGTTTAATCCGCTGACCACCTTTGCCAATAATAGATCCAGCCAACTGCAAAGATTTTTAAAAGCATGTATTTATGATATACTTAAAAAAAAATCTTGTATGTTCAGCGACCATCAAGAACATCTCGTACAACTTATTAACTGTACTGGTTTTATTTAATTCCCCCCAACCAGTCAGTTTGAATGACAACATATTTACATCACCCACTGACATTTCCTTTAATAAATGAACCAGGGGCTCTAACCCCTGATAATTGCTTTTAATAGCACTGAGAACACTTTTTGACAAGGCTTAAACTGGAGAACACTTCACTGAAGTCTTTGAAACACAATTTTAATCCTAGAAGGGAATACTTTTGTTAAAACCTTCGTTAAGTCAAAAAACTCATAAAAACGACTCAGTGAATATCTTTTATAATATTAAAAATACTTACATCTTTGGGAATAGTTACTTGTGTAGTAATAATAGGTCCACCAAGATCACCATATGAGCCACGACCCCCTGCATAGGAATAATCTGATTTAAATAATGAGTATTAAGTTCATATACAAAGCATGAAATAATGTCAGATTTCAGAAAGAAGAAAACTTACCATATCCAGAGCCACCCTAAAAAGAGAAAGACAAAAACAGAAAATTACTTTGCTTTCCAAACTTTAGGTAATTAAACACATTTCTTAAAAAAGCCCAGTTATTATTAGTAACCAAAGCCCTCCCATATATTCCTTAGTAAGCCAATTTCAGAAAACAATCTTCAGAGGAAGAAACCATTCAGGTACACAGTGTCCAAGAAACAAAAATGTTATATGGGGGAAACAAAATATTTAATTGGTGAGTAAACAAGCACTTTAAGATTATTACTAACATAAACACCCGTGATACTCAACCTGTGGTTCATAAGCCATCTGCCACTCTGATGGGCTCCATGTATCTATTGCAGAATCCCAGGTTTCATCGGCACTGAAACCAACCTGTGTTAAGAGAGCAAACTATTAACATGAACCTGCATGGTATCTGTCAGAGCCACCATTTTTATACATCAATTTCTACTTCATGTCTGTATATAAGTCTTCAGTAATCATGTATGTTGGGAGCAAACAAAAATGGAAGAAGTCCTAACATCCCAGCAAACAAACAGAAACAATGATTTAAGTGACGAACAGAGTCTATTTGTAAGACAAGTTCTTGAGTTAACACGTTCAATAAAATGTTAGCTATCTGACTTTTAAACCCTTTAGCTCTCATGAAATACATTAACGAAGTATCAAAGTTCTTACCATGCCATCATAACGGTCTCCAGGTCTTCCTCTTCTGTCATAGGCCATTAGATCTCTGCAAGCATAGTAATTGTAATCTCAGCTGGTCACATATTTGAAATGAAAACCTACCCCTTTCTATCTGTTAAGTGTTGCTTCTTGTATGTCAATGTGTGGATGAAAGAAACTTACCCTCCTCTAGGTGGTGGTGGTGGTGGAAGAGGAAGATTTCGAGCTCTACTACCTCCCCGGCCACCTCGTCCGGGAGGGGGTGGAGGAGGTCCTCGACGTGGGCTCATATCATCATAATCTCTTCTGGAGGGAGGCATGGGACGCCCACCCCGACCAGGCGGCATTCTGTCAAAACCACCTCTTCCCCGCATGGGAAATCCCACAGGACGTCCACGGCGGTCATCAAACATCATTGTAAAACCACCATAATCATAGGTTTCATCATAAAAATTGGGATCATAAGGCTGGGCGCGTCCTTTGATGGGAGACTGAAAGAAAAACACAGCAGCTTTATAGACTGAGGGAAAAAACCTTAGTTGACAATAACAATTCTTTTAACAGAAATCTTCAAGCACTTTGTATTTCTCTTGCGAGATACTTGTGATTAAGGATAGGGAAAGGAATATATGCAAATATAAATAGAAAGAATTTTTAAAAATGCGTTTCTGGTGAGTTTGAAATAAAAAAATTGGGAATTTTACTGTTCATGAGGCGACAGTTTAATTTTACCTTAGCGTTAACAGACCACAAATTCCTTTCAATTTCACAATGGGGATTATGAAGAAGTTACTACCCAGAGGGAATCACTATCTAATACGAACCATAAAAACTTCATTTGAATGGTCAAAAGTTACTTTAAAAAGCCCCCAAAACAAAATACCTCACCACAGTCAAAGATAATCATACAGATTCTCTCAAAGTATTTCCAAATTAAATAGATGGGAAAGCAGAGTGATAGAAAAATTGTTAGGGAAAAGTAATTTGTCTTTGCCTTCTGAAATTACTTTTGAATAAGATATCTTTTTTGTGAAATTAAATGTAAATAAAAGTGTTCCGAAGGTACCTCTGATATAAGATCAAGGATGATCTTTATGCACTCTACAACCCTATCAGGTTTTCCTCCGATAAGAACGACTCTGTCGGTAGATTGAGGACAACATTCCTGGAAAAGCTTGATTGTTGTCTGAGTGTTCTGCAATAGGTTTACAAAATAAGCAGCATTAGTCAATCAGAAAAAAAATGAAATGCACTAAAGAAAAAAAAAGTTTTAGGCTTAGACAAATTTAATTTATACTTTAGTAAAATTTCCCCCCAATGCAAAAACCTTGTTAGTAAGGGTTGGGCTTTGCAATACTTTTGGCAAATAACTTGTCTGGTATAGCCAAGCCATTCTGCTATATTTTAATTAGCAAACAACATAGTCTTAGGGGGAGGAAATGCAAAAGAGGGAATGAGAAAAGCCTACCAAATCCTTATAAACAACTATTTCCCAATAATTCAGAAGAAGAAAACACTGGTTTTACCTCTCGAAGTTCTTTGATTTTAGCACCTTTGACTCCAATAATTCCTCCTGCCAGACTCTGATGAATCAACAGTCTCAACTCGCAGTCAAAGTCGCTTCCTTTATAGTGTTGGTACTGTGGAGGGAGTGACAGAATTTCAGTTCCAAATCAAAGATTCCCCAATACACACTTATCTGCTATAAGCATACCAATATACTGTTGCAGTGAGCAACCTGAATTTATATTTCAATAACTTTACCAGTTATGTGCTATTATCCTCAATAGCCAGGCCCAAAAAGGACATTCTGCACCACCTTAAAAAACTATTTTATTTTCAGGTCCTGCAACACCATACCCACACTGCAGCCATTTAGCATGTCGCTGTTACCACAAAATTATTATTAACATTCAAATAACACCATAATAAAAATGACTGCAAAGCACTTTGCAAATGTAGTTAATTCCCACTGCAGCATGGAGCAGGGTCAACAGTGAGTTGTAAGACCATTCATTTATCATCTTTTTAAGCCTTTTTCTATACAGACGGGAAAAGTACACTATGTTGAAAATAAATCGATCCTATGGGCCAGGCTCCATACTTCAGTGGGGTTCAATGGCACTATGACATACATTTAAGCATTCCACAGCATCAGATTCGAGCGGGAGCTGGCTGGTTGCAGTGGGTGATGGCAACTGCAGGCCCTGAAAGTAGAAAAATAAGAGTAATAGGTTAAGTGTCTAGTGTGATCAGGCTATTGTCGCATATATTGGTAAAGCTACTACAACATATTTCATGACTATCATTAAATAACAAGAAACAGCTTATCTACACTATCAACATACAATGCTTTTCTCTGTATACCTAGCAAACACTACACAGAATTTAAAAATACTCAAACTAGATCAAACATAGTCCTTTCCAACATAGTCTCAGTCAGTAGTCTAACTCAAAACCTCTTCTAAAAATAAAGCCCATAATATACATGCTAAACTCCATGAACGTGCATGACCATAGGTAGTTCCTTTCTATCTACTCCAGAATGGCTAGACTACATTTTTAAACAAGTAATGTGGGATATAAAAGAATCCTGCACTTTAGCAGCAGAGTGTAACACACTGCTGCTAAAAAACTATCATAACCAGTGTCTTTCCACCTCCCCCATTTTGCCCCATTAAATATATTAAGCACCCCCATTGCGAAAGACATTTAAAAAATGAGCCTACCTCTTCCAAGGTAGGGATGATTTTCTTCAGAATTTCTCCAATTGTTTCAATATCAGCACTGATACTCAATATGCTGTCAAACACCACAAATACCAGATAGTACAAAAAAAGGTGGAAAAGAAAAATGAGTTTTGTGGTCATCACCAGTAGTCAAACTTTTACAGAGATGAACATACAATTATTTAATAGTCCCCATTTAAAGTAGCCTATTTATACATTTTTCACATGCATTTTGTTTTATGCCCAATACAAACATGGTAACAATATTAGGAGACTTGCAGAGAGACAGAGAGAATGGGCTCTTGGAAGGGCTCAGATTAAGTGGGCAATAAACTGACCAGAACTGAAGCAGAGTTGAATATTTATGTTCCCCGCCACCACTAAGTTAATTAAGGATACCCTCGCTGTTAACATTGGAAAAACTGGCACACCTTCTCTCAGGCAAAGTAGGGGAATATGCAAGTGGTAAACACTGTATTTGGAGTAAGGTTATGGATACCAGTTAGAAATTAGATCACTAATGGGCTCTGCAAGAAAACAAATACAAATGCAAGACAAAAACAAAGACAACACAAATGAGAAGTGAAGGAAAGTGAACCAGAGTTAGCATTTCATCAGAAAAAATTATGAACAGGCAATGTTGGGAAGCAAGGTGGGCCACAAAGACAGAGCGAGAGACTGTTTCCGTAACAATTTGATTTACAATGCAGCAAATATGCAACACTTGAAGCTGTGCTCCTTCCATTGAAATAAAATTAGTGGATCGTTTGGGTGGGCAACTCACGGTAAAAGTTCAGTGACAAAAAGACTTAATGGGGAAAATAAGACAGAAACTTGAAAAACAATACACCGTCTAAAAGGGGATACTATTTAATTATATAAAAGGCAGGTAATAAATACATTTCTCTCTTTCTAATCAGGCAGTGAGGCATAAACTGTTGGGACATACCGCTCGGGGCCACTGCTGTCTGGGACTGAAACACTGGCATTGTACTGCATTGGTCATTGGCGTTCGTGGATGTTGGCATTGGGCATGGGCATTCAATCAGAAGTTGTCAAGTATGGTACCCGTTTGGCAACGAGCACATTTTTGGGCATAGCCAACCAGGGTTTTCACATGGGCGTTCAGGGGCGGATGGGCCAACGTCATGGTGGGCAACGCAGGGGTAAGTCGATCCAGTACATGGGCAACGGAGATATATGGCCAAAAAAACAAGGAGAGGGAAAAGGGGGAAAAGCAATAAATTTTAATTTAATACAAACTATACTCATACTCTCAATTAATGAAACAAGCTTAAGTTGTTCTGAAGACTAACACAATAATGGACTTCTCTATATCTGACTGTGGCTTAACATTTAAGGACCTTTAATGATGGTACTTTAAAAAACAAACGATGTTTCAGTAGCAGGCTGGCTCATGAGGGTAGACACAAAACCTGTCATGACTTGAATTCTTGAGGAAATGGGGAAATTATTAACCCAGATAATTATATAGAACATCTGGATTGAGAGGAGAGAGGTTTATAAAAGGCAAAAATTTCCACACCACCAAAAATCCTAACTTAAATGACTAATTTGGTTTCTTGGAGGTTTAAAATGCATTCCTAGATCCTAAAAGGCAAGTTTGTAAAATTTAAAATTTTAAGTTCAGTTTACAGTAATCAAGAGGAACATACAAAGATCTGCGACCAAGAGAGAAATGAAATACTATCAAATAAGTTTTCAACACAAAGTTCTTATTTGCCTCAACTTCAGCAAGGAAACATCAAAAGAGTGTGTAACATGAGAAAAAAAAATTAAGAAATTTGGTGTAGCCAAGTCCTATAAATATGCTCACTTCTGGTGATACCAACATTTAATGTGTCTAATCACAAGAGTCAACCCACTATAAAATATGAAGACACAAATCATCAGCATTACAGACGGTCTCCCAGTTGTAAAATTAAGTGCCTACTCTATTCTTTACCCATATCTAAGTCATGCAACCTCAATTTCTTTGTGCTCCACGTGCAAACTGTTCAAGAACAGATGGGCAAATTGGGAGAAAAAAAGGGAATAAAAATATGGACTTTAATCAGCCACCTGCAACGGTTTTCAGTACTACTGTACTTGATTCACACATGGGAAATGGTGCAATTAAAGGGTTTTATACTGTTATTTATTATTAAGATGTTATCTTGCTTAAGTGAATAATTTGGTGTAAAGTTATTAGGAAGTGAGGAGGTTTAATACAGACTCCCCCAACTCAATCTGGGTTTTGTTAGGAATGGCAAATCTTTAGAATTATCTATGTATTCAATTATTATAAAAGGCTTGTATCTAGGCTATTAAATGATTTCTATGATGCAAATCTTTAAATTTCTAAAAACACATAAACTGAAGCTGCCTGTGTAGTAGTTTAAACTCTTTAATACTTACGTCTGTACGGAGAGCCTTAATATTCTTGCCTCCTTTTCCAATCACTGCCCCAGCATTCTGAAGAAGATAAAAAGAAACTTAGTGTGTCTTCTTAATCTTTTAGTCAAAAACAAACACCACACAAATCTAGTGTATGTATCTAACCTCATTTTGTCATAGCCATGGAAATCTATTTGGGGATAGTAAAACCACAAGGTTTAAACAAAAATCAAGTCTATGTTACGTGCTCTGGGGACTGAATACCTAGACAGAACTTCAAAATATTCGGAATGCCAGAAATATACTGAGTATAAATCTTAAGCACTGGCATCAAATTTACAATATCCTTTTGCAAGTAATTAACTTCAATTCTAGCAGACACTTTCACATTTTTAGCTATATTATCAGTTAAGTAAGCTGCCAATCAGGACGTTATCTAACGAACCCACAACGAAATAAAAAATACTATCTTTAAGGCATCAATGCTATAAGGACCATCCACACCCATCTCCTAATTAGGCTTATAGTTGTGTTAAGGGCTTTATTTTAATCATTAGCAAAATAACTATCATGGCCTAAAAAGTCTAAGTCTGTTTAGAAAGAGCCACACAATTATTTTACATTCTGTAGCCTTCTGAAGGCTTCCCAGAAGCTCAAACATTTTCTTAATTTCTACTTTGAGTAAGAATCAATTTCAAGAATAAATTCTATACCTTGCTCTGAAGCAGAATGCGTAATTCAACCATCTCATCAGTGTTTCTAGATCTTTTAAAAGCTTGTTCCTCTTCCATATCTTCAGCAGGGCGTTTACCTAAAAATTAACAGTGTAGGTTTCAGAAAGCACCAGCATCTTCAAGAAAGGGTACTTTTAATCACATTTTAGTTTTAACCTACAGATTTAACATTTAACTCCACTCCCTTTGAAGGAATTAGTTGTTAAAGCTTGTTAAAAAAAAAAAAGTACTCAATCATCAACTTTTAAATCAAAATACACTCCCTTAATTTTCTAAACACGAGATTTATTGGGACAGCACATCAAAGGGTTAGAAATTTCTAAATGCAAGAAAAAAAACTTTTGTATTTACTGGCTTTCTTTTAATTGGTTTTCTCACCTACGCAAATGACAGTTACTTCTAGTTTAAAAAAGTAACAAGAATCTCAGGAAAAATAATGATGAAATTAACAAAACAAGAAGAAATTGTTAAAATGTTTTCTTACCAAATTCGCCATTGGTTTCGGTGTTGGGAAAGGTTTCCTCTGGCTGTTCAGTTTCCATTTTCTTGTATTCAAGGGACACACCAATCTGTTAAAATAAAGAGGCTAGTACACTTGGTTTCTTGGAAAGCAGGCTGTGCAGCGTACTATATATTAAAGACAAGGGAAAGAAATGACTATTTCCAGAACGTACCAGTTATTAAATATATCCTTCCAGGGCAGAACTGAAGTGTTCTGGGCGGGACCAACTGACACCCTAGTGCTGTAGTGGCCTACGAAAACCAACACAAATCAGTTTTGCTTTTTTGGTTATTACCGAATACTAATGAGTACAGATTTGAACACAACAAAAGAGCCATTTCTAAAACTTAGTTTTAGGATCTTAAATTTCCAAAGGACGGCCCTAAAACACAATCCAGAAGACCTATCTGATTTTTCTGTAAAAGCAAAAACAACGTAATTTTGGATCAAGTTTCACCACAATGTTTTATATAAATACATAGAAACCAGACGCATAAGCTATTTAAGAGTAGTGAGTCTCGAGTAATGCTCCCGAAAGTATACATTTATAAAGAGACAAATTATTTTTACATCAGGATTCTAAACTTATTCTTCCCACCGTTGACTTGAAAAGTCTACTTGAAATATAAAGGCAAATTCAAGCCATATCCAACCGTCTGGCCAATCTACTGGAACGATAAACAGGCAAACCTGAAACAGGAGCACACCCAAACTGCCTGTACTACTCGACTAACAGAACCCTTGAACACCAATAACATCACTAGCGGGATATTTCAAATTACGTGAAAAGCGGTATAACCTGACCATTTCTTTCAGCACCACCAGACTGGTGATAGGACTGTGAATAGCCTTTTAGCTCCCCTCTCCTGACTGGCAGAAGGCGACACGCGGCTCCCGTTACGAGAAATGCTCACAGTCATGGCAGTATTTACGCCTTCCACTCTTCCCAGTAACTGAAACGCCAACCCGGCCCAAAATTCAAATACTGAGGTGATACGGAAGATTTAGATAAAGGGGTTTGACGACAAACAGCAGGCTGTTCATAACGATAAACCCAATATCCTCCATGTGCTTTACTCGCCAGACCCCAAAAATTGCTAAGTATATGCGCGACCAGCCAAGGGCAAACATGCCCTCCTCCCCTCAACGCCCGAAACCGGGATCGACAACAGCCAAGCAACAGGAGTTGACAAAGATCCCGAGGCGAGAGACCAGCGCCGCACCTC
>SJYC01008754.1:0-15873 GCA_006408675.1 Madoqua kirkii
AAGTTTTAAGCCAACTTTCTCACTCTCATTTTTCACCTTCATCAAGAGGCTCTTTAGCTCTTCTTCAGTTTCTGCCATAAGGGTGGTATCATTTGCATATCTAAGGTTATTGATATTTCTCCTGGCGGTCTTGATTCCAGCTTGTGCTTCATCCAGTCCAGCGTTTCTCATGATCTACTCTGTATATAAGTTAAACAAGCAGGGTGACAATATATAGCTTTGATGTACTCCTTTCCCAATTTGGAACCAGTCTGTTGTTCCATGTCCAGGTGTAACTGTTGCTTCTTGACCTGCATACAAATTTCTCAGGAGGCAGATCAGTTGGTTTGGTATTCCCATCTCTTGAAGAATTTTCCATAGTTTTGTTGTGATCCACACAGGCATAGTCAATAAAGCAGAAGTAGATGCTTTTCTGGAATTCCCTTGCTGTTTTGATCCAGTGGATGTTGGCAATTTGATTGCTGGTTCCTCTACCTTTTCTAAATCCAGCTTGAACATCTGGAAGCTCACGGTTCACATACTGTTGAAGCCTCTCTTGGAGAATTTTGAGCATTACTTTGCTAGCCTTGAGATGAGTGCAATTGTGCGGTAGTTTGAGCATTCTTTGGCATTGCCTTTCTTTGGGATTGGAGTGAAAACTGATCTTTTCCAGTCCTGTGGCCACTGCTGAATTTTCCAAATTTGCTGGCACATTGAGTGCAGCACTTTCACAGCCCCGTTCCCTTTGTACCTTCTTTTGGATTGTTTTCTTTATTCTGTGTTTTTCTCAGCAGATTTGAAAATAAGTTGTTATATTTCTATCATTTTGGTGTTTGTCTTCAGTATTTTTATTAAGGATATAATTTACATTCAATAAAATGTATGTTCTTTTTGATGCATAGTTCTGTGAGCTTTGACAAACATCAGTCGCATGACCATTGCTGTCACGTTACTATGGTGCTGCCTTTTCCGTTGTTGTTCAGTTGCTAAGTTGTGTCTGATTCTTTGCAACCCCATGGACTACAGCACACAAGACCTTCCTGTCTTCCACTGTCTCCTGGAGTTTGCTCAATTTCACGTCCGTGAAGTTGGTGATACCTTTTCCATAATGCCCTGTAACTGGAATTATACAGCCTTTGTCTAACTTTTACTTAGCATGCTGCATTTGCTATTTGTTTCAGTCTATTTGGGCTACTGTGAAAAAAATATCATAAACTGGGTGGTTCATAAATGACAGAAATTTATTTGAAAACTGAAAAGTCCATTATCAAGGTGATGGCAGATTTGTGGGTGTCTGACAGGGACATGCTTCCTGGTTCTTGGATGACAGTCTTTTTATAGTAACCTCTTGTGGCAGAAGGGACAGATAACTGTGTGGAAGCATCTCTGTTGTTTATTTCTTTTGTTATTGGGTTGTAAGTTCTTTTTTTAAAATTAATATCTTTTCAGAATTCTGACTTTATTTTGGTCACACTGTGTGGCATGCAAGATCTTAGTATCCAATCACAGATCTAAGCCCCCGTCAGTGGAAGTGGGGAGTCTGAACCACTGGGCCATCAGGGAATTTCCATGAGGGCTTCATTCTCATAATCTAAGCACTTCACAGAGGCCTCACCTCCCAGTACCATCACATTGGGTATTAGGATTTCAACATATGAATTTTCTGAGGGAGAGTATCTGTGAAAAGTGAGAAAGTGAAGTCGCTCAGTCGTGGACTCTTTGCGACCCCATGGGCTGTAGCCTACCAGGCTCCTCTGTCCATGGGATTTTCCAGGCAATAGT
The DNA here is from genome assembly GCA_006408675.1 of Madoqua kirkii. Taxonomy (NCBI): domain Eukaryota; kingdom Metazoa; phylum Chordata; class Mammalia; order Artiodactyla; family Bovidae; genus Madoqua; species Madoqua kirkii. The sequence goes on from SJYC01008754.1 coordinate 1,762, forward strand.
CCTGAAGTGGATTGCCATTTCCTTCTCCAGGGGATCTTCCCAACCCAGGGATTGAACCCCGGGTCTCCCGCATTGTAGACAGATGCTTTACCATCTGAGCCACCAGGGAAGTCACAGAGTATCTGTAGCAGTATTCATCTTTGTTATTGCATTTATTAGTAGTGTATTCTTTTTTTAACATTGAATAATATTTCATTGTAATAATGTACTATAATTTGTTCATTCTTGAAGGACATGTGAGTTGTTTCTGATTTTTAGTGATTATGAAACAAGCTGCTGTAAATGTTCACATACAGATTTTTAATGAGTGTAAGTTTTCATTTATCTTCAGTAAATACCTAGTAATGCTGGGTTGCATGGTGAGTGTATATTTAACTTTGTAGGAAAATGCTAAACTGTTTTTCTTCCTAATAAACTGCTAAATTGTTTTTTAAAGTGACAGTGCTATTTTGCTTTCCAGCCAGCAATGTATGAGAATTCCAGTACTTGGAATTAGCAGTTGTTATTTTATTTTAGCTATGATTTTAATTTTATATTTCCCTAATATCTTGTCATTTTGCATATCTTTTAGTGAAATGTCTATTCAGCTCTTTTGCTCCTTTTAAAATTAGTTTGTTTTCCTATTGAATTTTTAAAAAGATTTTTTTCTTTTTTTGGTGTGGACAATTTTTAATTAATATTTTTTGAATTTGTTACATCTTGCTTTTGTTTTATGTTTTGTTTTTTCAGCTGTGAGTCATGTGAGATCTTAGCTCCCCCACCTGGGGTCGAAGCCACACCCTCTGCATTGGAAGGTGAAGTATTAACCACTGGACTGCTGGGGAAGTCCCCTTATTGAATTTTAAAATTCTTTTTGTAGTCTAAATATGTCTTTTGTCAGTTATGTATTTCTCCCAGTCTGTGGCTTGTCTTTTGTGTTTGTTTGGCTTGTCTTTATACTTTTAGCAGTGTCTTTCATAGAGCAGAATTTTAAAATTTTGGTGAAGCTCACTTTGTTAGTTTCTTTCTTTTATGAATTATGTATGTTTCTAGTCTTGTATCTGAGGAAACTTTTAAGAAACTAAGATCACAAAGATTAGTCTCCTAACTTTCCTTCCCCTTAAAAAAATGAAATATAATTGACATACAACATTTTCGTTTTAGTTGTACAACATAATGATTTGTATTATTGCAGAAAGTGAGGTCGCTCAGTTATGTCTGACTCTTTGCAACCCCATGGACTGTAGCCTACGAGGCTCCTCCATCTGTGAGATTTTCCAGGCAGGAGTACTGGAGTGAGTTGCCATTTCCTTCTCCAGGGAATCTTCCCCACCGAGGAATCGAACCCGGGTCTCCCTCATTGCAGGCAGAGTCTTTACCAGCTGAGCCACTAGGGAATCCCTATTATTGCAGAACTCACCACAATTAAGCCCAGTTGACATCCATCACACTTAGTTACAAAACTTTATATTTCTTATGATGAGAACTTTAAGATCTACTCTCTTAGCAACTTTTAAATATGCAGTATAGTATTTTAACTACAGTGACCATACTATACATTTCTATGACTTACTGATTTTATAACTGGCAGTTTGTACCTTGTGACCCCTTTCATCTGTTTCGCCCACCCCTGACCTCTGGCAGCTGTCAATCTGTTCTCTGTTATATATGAGTTTTTTTTTTCTCCTACCTTTTGTAGTTTTCACATTTATATCTGTGGTTCACTTAGAGTTAATTTTTGTATATGTATGAGGTACTGGTTGTGGTTCATGTTTTTGTGTATGGCGATATCCCTACCTCTCGAGGATATTAATAGTTTTTTTTTGAAGTTTTTTTATATTCTTTCATAGTACTTTATTCTAATCTTTTAAACATTTAAGATTCTTCATTTAAAAACAAACTTCTTCAAGTATAAATTCTCCTCTTGATTGTGTGTGCTGAGGTGGCTCATGGTGGTAATTTTCCTCAAATATAGTTTTGGCTTGAGAGTTCATGTTGAATAGAGGTTTTTCCCATGTGTGTTTTTCCCTTTGGTGTGTTTTTGGAGTTGCTTCAACCTGCCCTCTGACTGGCATAGGTCTAGATCAGCTGTGTCCTTAGAGATTTGGGTATTTACTTTAGTGAATAGCCTGGTTCTGGACCATGCTGTATTCTATACAAGTTGTATACTCTATATATCTATTCGTAGATTAACTCTTTTCTCTCCATAGGCCATAGGTAGGTGCTGAGTAGAACATTTTTTGGCATAATTCTAGCAAGTAATCTGTTGTGCCCTATAATTGGCCTACTGGGCCCTTAGAGCCTTGGAGCTTTAGCCTGCAAGTCCCCTTTTCCTGGTGGCTCTAGTGCCCACTTAAAACTCTAAAGTGAAAGTTTCTCAGTCGTGTCCAGTTCTCTATAACCCATGGACTGTACAGTCCATTGAGTTCTCCAGGCTAAAATACTGGAGTGGGTAGCTCTTCCCTTCTCCAGGGGATCTTCTGAACCCAGGGATCAAACCCAAGTTTCCCGCATTGCAGGTGGATTCTTCACCAGCTGAACTACCAGGGAAGCCCAAGAATACTGGAGTGGGTAGCCTATCCCTTCTTCAGGGCATCTTCCTGAATTCCTGGCTCACAAGATTTTACTCTTTGTTATTGAATGTAGCTATGTATTTAAAGTTTTATCTTGTTTCTTGTCTATCCTTCTAGATAGAGGTCCTATATGTACAAAGTCAAGAAGAATATGCTTATTGTCCTTTCTTTTGTACACAAAAGTTAGCATACTGTGTTTTGTTTTTCTTAGCAACAAGTTAGAGAATATTTCCATTTGATAAATTAGATGGTTCGTGTAGAGATTGTTGGTTTCTTTGATAAAGAGACATGCTGATTTGACTCTACATGGTTTATTTTTATCAGAATGGGCATGGACCTCTCCTACCTATTTTCATATTGTTGTTCATATGTGATTTAAAATGTATCTGTACTCTTTATTTTCTTCAAAGTAAAGATTCATCAGTTTGGTAGTTATCACTTTCTTAATTCTGCCTTCTAAAATGTTATTCTTGTATTTCTCATAATAACTTTAACTATTCCTTTAAATTTTAACCATTTGTTGAATTAGTAATGTGACTACTTATTTAGGGTCACAGAGCTTGTAGGTAAAAGAAATTTGGCACCAGACTTGTGCACTGAACCTCTGGATTATATATTAGTCTCCTTTTTTTATTTCATTTTTTTAACACAATAAAGGGTTTTTACTTTTAAATGACTATCGGTATATCAAATAATAACATGTTAACAAATTCTTGAATTCTGTCATCTAGTAATTTTGATTAAAAAATGCTAAAAGTAGCCCAAACAATTTTACTAGCATTCATTGGTTTTTTTTAGCCAGAAAAGACTGTTTTAAGTCTAGATGCTGCTTAGTACAGGTTACAAGTAACTACTTACTATTTTTTTCATAGATAAAGCCCCTGACCTTCAGAAAGCTTTAGGGGAAAAAAATTAATCCCCCTTTTTAAGTTAAAAATTAAAAAAAGCTATACCTACAAAAAAAGTCAGTGTGTGTGTGTATATGTATATATACATATTTGTCTCTTTTTAAAAAATGCTAAAAGTAGCCCAAACAATTTACTAGCATTCATTGGTTTTTTTTAGCCAGAAAAGACTGTTTTAAGTCTAGATGCTGCTTAGTACAGGTTAGAAGTAACTACTTACTATTTTTTTCATAGATAAAGCCCCTGACCTTCAGAAAGCTTTAGGGGAAAAAAATTAATCCCCCTTTTTAAGTTAAAAATTAAAAAAAGCTATACCTACAAAAAAAGTCAGTGTGTGTGTGTATATGTATATATACATATTTGTCTCTTGAGCTAAAAGATGTAGGAAACCAGACCATATATGCCTATTAAATTTCTAAGAGATGCAAGGTTAAAAAAAGAAACATTTGGATAAGCTCTTAAGTTTTTACAAGGAAGCTAGATTTACTATTTTCTAAAAAGGAGAGGACCTACTATATAATATACAGAAATAATTTAATACCTTTTCACAAGAATATATCTTGAACTAGTCCATGGACAGGACTTCTTCCCTGGTCCATTGATGCAGTAGTTTTTATAGTTCTGCCAGATGTTGCAGACAAAGGCCGAGAGGTTATCTAGGACTTCATCCCTGTTTTGCCAGAAGTAAACCTGAAGGATAGTCATCCCTGGGTCTCCTTTTCCACCTCACTGCTGCAGCTGCCATGGCATCCAGAACTCTGGCTTCTTTGACTTTGAGCCCTTCTCCCTCTGTAGGTGGTCAGTTTCAATTTCAGCTGCTTTGGCCTGGTTTCGCCTTAGGTTGCTTGCCGACATCTTTTCCTATCCTTTAATTTTCACAGTAGCCCTCTGAAGTAAGTATATAGGCAAGGAAGCAAGCTAAGGTAGAGTGTCTAAGTTTGTTATGGTCACTTGCTTTTGTTTATTTCATTCAAACCTCATGTTTTTATTGTGTACTACCTCCACTCTACCCTGATTGATAATAGGGACCTTCAAAACCATACCATCAAACTCTTGCACTTATGAAAATAATCCAGTGATTGTTTCTGTAGCTTCCTCTTATAACCCTTACTATTTTTTGTCTTAGCTCTCAGGCCATTTCTGAGCAATAGAGGAAGTACTATTCCAATAGTGGAAGTACAAGTACTCCACTGAACAACCAGTTCTAAATCCTGTCATCAAATCCTGTGCTCCTGTTCCAAATGGTAAGTTTTCTTATGGGCATATTAAAACTTTTATAAATTCAAAGTGTTTCTCTGTTGAAGGAAAAAATTTAATTTGTGAGAAAAGCTTAGTCTTTTTAGTGTTTTGCTACTTTTTTTTAATCATACTGAGAAAATCAGAATATATTTGCATGATACGACTGTTCAGAATCATTTAGATAAATAAGATGCTTTACATCAGCTAAGAATCTGTTAGTTGTTATAATTTTATCTGATTATTATATTAATAACTATTAACGTTGTATGTATTGCATAGGTCTGACATTGTGCTTTACAAATGTTAATCATGTAATCCTCACAACAACTCCATTAGGTAGGAGGTGGTATTGACATTTTATAGATGAAAAAACTAGGTTAGAAGAAGTTAAGAAATTTATGCTAGGCTGTAGAGCTTATAATTTGACAGAGCTAACCTTCAAACCTTTATATATCTGTCTCACATTTTTTGCTTTTCTCATTATACCATCTGATTACTTAGGGCATTTGAATTTTTGCTATGTAGAAAGTCAAAGAATTACAGACATGTTGGAGAGAAAGTCTAAAGGTTTGGTTACTCTTGTTTGTGCATTGTAGAGAATTATAGAAACTCTATTTAGATATACTGAATTACCATAATGTTTTTGTTTGTTTTCAGGTAATAGATGCCTAATATTTCTTTTATGTGAAAGAAATGAGTGTAACTAGTATTGCATTAAGAGTTGAAACCTGGCTTTCAGCTACATGGCATGTTAAAGTGCCTTTAACGTGGCTAGAAGCTTGTATTAACTGGATCCAAGAAGAAAATGATGTTAATTTGAGTCAGGCACAAATGAATAAACAAGTGTTTGAGCAGTGGCTCCTTACTGATCTGAGAGATTTGGAGCATCGTCTTTTACCTACTGGCATTTTAGAAACTCGGAAAGGAGAACTGAATGGATTTTTTGCTCTGCAGATTAATTCATTGGTTGATGTAAGTCAGCCTGCATATGCCCAGATACAAAAGTTGAGAGGAAAGAATACAACCAATGACCTAATTACAGCTGAAACACAAGTAACCCCCAAACCTTGGGAAGCAAAGCCTTCACGAATGTTGATGCTACAGCTAACTGATGGAATTGTACAAATACAAGGAATGGAATATCAGTCTATCCCAGCTCTACATAGTGATCTTCCTCCAGGTACAAAAATTTTGATTTATGGAAATATTTCTTTCCGTCTTGGTGTTCTCTTGTTGAAACCAGAAAATGTGAAAGTGTTGGGAGGAGAAGTCGATGCTCTTTTAGAGGAATATGCCCAAGAAAAAGTTCTTGCAGGATTAATTGGGGAACCTGATCCTATAGTTTCAGTCATACCAAATAATTCTAACCAAAGCATCCCCAGAATTACGGATGTTCTAGATCCTGCGTTGGGACCTTCTGATGAAGAACTCTTGGCAAGTCTTAATGAAAATGATGAGCTTGCAGCAAGTAATAATATCCCTTTGGAAAGAAGTTTTTTCATAGGTAATTCCTCAGATAGTGTTCCCATCAAACAGTCAGATTTTGAACCAGAACTTGTTATTTCTCCAAGGCCAAAGGAGAAACCACGAAACCAATCTATGCTTTTTACTGATGAGGAATTAGATGACTTTTCATTGGAGGAGGCCTTGCTTTTAGAAGAAGCTGTCCAGAAAGAAGAAATGGAGACCAAAGAATTACAACTATTGACTTTGAACAGAACTACAGATGAAAGTATAGAAAAGTTTTCACATAGATCTAATACTCTAAATAGTTTTTCTTTTATTTGCAAAAATGGAAACAATAATTGGAGTGAAAAAAATTTATCTGAGCAAATGACTAGCGAAGACAAATCTCTTAGTTGTCCATCTACTAGAGACCAAAACAGTAGTAGTCTTTCAGTTAATCATAATGTACCCCTACCCCGTGATTTTACAAATAAAGGTAAGAGCTCAGAGACATATAAAATAAAACAAATTAGCAATTCAGATGGCCATTCCTTAAATAATAAAATGTTCAATGGAGAGCTGGTCAGTAATGTACCAAAAAGGAGTTCAGATGTTCCTAATGAAAATGAGCACCATTTACAGACTTGTTCTTTACAATTGTCAGAGAATAGCACTGGACTTACTATCACCATGGATTTGTATTCTCCACCCTTTACCTATTTGTCTGTTCTAATCGCCAGTAAACCAAAGGAGGTTACAGTAGTGAAAGTCAAAGCATTTATTGTAACCTTAACTGGAAATCTCTCAAGTTCTGGTGGCATTTGGAGTATAAGAGCAAAAATTTCTGATGGTACTGCATATCTAGATGTAGACTTTGTAGATGAAATACTTACTAGTCTGATAGGGTTTTCAGTATTAGAAATGAAACGGTTGAAAAAGGATCCTTGTAAATACCAAAAGTTCCTGGAAGGTTTGCAGAAATGTCAGAGAGATCTAATAGATTTGTGCTGTCTGATGACTATTTCATTTAATCCCTCCTTGTCTAAGGCAATGGTTCTGGCATTACAAGATGTTAATATGGACCACCTTGAGAACCTAAAGAGGAGATTAAAGAAATAATTTACTGAAATAGTATTAAAAAACAATTCAAATAAGCAAGGAAATATTTAGAATTAAATTTGTCCTTTTACTTTCTCAACTTTTTGAAAAGTTTCATAACTGATTTCAGTTTAATTTTAAAATGCTTGATCATGACTGTGTTGGCAATTATTATCTTAACTAGATACCATTTCAAAGATTATATTGAATAGTTAAAAGCTTGATTTTTCAAGGATAATCTATTAAGATCCAGTTAACTTTAAAATAAGATGTATATCTATGTCTTTAGTTGTTATCTCCTTTCTGAATTAGTTTTACATGTAAGTGTTCCTTTACTTTTGTTGGAAGTGCTGATTTCTTTTTCAAGGGAGGCTGTTTTCCACTTTCCCATTTTGCTGTTAAAAAGTCACACTTGAAAGGTTATTTTTACTATTCTTTTTTTAAAATGTAAATTAAAGTATTTTGAATTTTAAAACATTAATAAAATGAACACATGGCATTTTAAAAGTAATGTAATAGGAAATATCTGGAAGGAAGATAAATACATATATAAAAATATAATATGGATACAGCAGAAAAATATCCTAAAATTTTTTTGTCATTATTGGTTGAAGGATGATTATCAGAGTTCAAGGCACAATCCAGATTTTGCTGCTGTATCCTCTGCTAATAACCACTTATGTGTCCTTGCATAGCTTATTTACTACAAGAGGTCTAAATGGATGACATTATCTTTCATTATCTTTCTTCTAAGTGTTCTCCTGTACTGTGTCTCTGTGAGTAGTGCTTGAAAGCTATTATTAAATTTTATTTTCTCTTCACATTCAGTTACTGAAGACTGGGTATAGTACTTAACAGTCTTCCCAGGTGACGCTAGTGGTTAAAGAGCCCACCTGCTAATTGAGGAGACATGAAAGGTGTGGGTTTGATCCCTGGGTCAGGAAGATCTCCTGGAGGAGGGTATGGCAACCCACTCCAGTATTCTTGCTGGAGAATCCCATGAACAGAGGATCCTGGTCCATATGGTTGCTAAGAGTCAAAGTTGCAAAGACACGACTGAAGCTTCTTAACATGCACACACAGAGTACTTTACCATATTAATCCTTTCTTCTGTATTGGACCTTTGTTTCTGACTCTGGTCTTCACGGGCCTGGAGTATTCCTGTAGGATTACTAATTGGCCTGTGCCTTATTTTGTCCTTAAGCCTTTAACCATAATTCAGCCTGAATGATCTTTCTGACCATTCTTATTTATTAATAAACTTCTTGTTTACTACTATTTGTTGCCCTCTAATAGCAACATTTTCCAAACTCTTCATCTAGTATGTAAGACCTTTTGCAGTCTGGTCCTTACCTTCCTTTTCAGCCTTGCCTTGCCTCCTTATTCTTCACCTACCTTGTCTGCCAGTAAATTTTAGTCGTAGTTCCCCAAATGTGGGGAATATACTTCATACTTATACTCAAGCTCATAGTAATAACCCTACCTTCCAGATTTCAACTCAACTTAAGCTTTAGATGCCCACTGAAGTGCTTCATGAATTTCCCTATCCACTTTCATGCCCTTTGTATATTGTATAGACTATTATTTATGTTTTATTATACTTGTTTCCTGTATTCTACTGCTACATTTTGGGCAGAATAATTCTTTTGTAGAGAGCTATCATGGGCACCCTTTAGCAACATCCTGGCCTCAACATGTGATGTAGAATCCTTTCAGTTATAGATGAATGGATAAAGAAGTTTTGGTACACATATACAATGAAATATTATTTAGTCATAAAAAGAATGTGAGTCAACTGAGGTGGATGAACCTAGAGCCTGTTACACAGAGTAAAGTAAGTCAGAAAGAAAAATATATATTAAAACATACATAGAAAAGACAGAGGGACCAGGAATCATATTGCCAACATCTGCTAAATCACTGAAAAAGCAAGAGAATTCAGAAAAACATCTACTTTTGCTTTATTGACTGTGCCAAAGCCTTTGACTGTGGATTGCAACAAACTGGAAAATTCTTCAAGAGATGGGAATATCAGACCACCTGACCTGCCTCTTGAGAAATCTGTATGCAGGTCAAGAAGCAACAATTGGAACTGCACATGGAACAACAGACTGGTTCCAAAATTGGGAAAGGAGTATGTCAAGGCTTTATATTGTCACCCTGTTTATTTAACTTATATGCAGAGTACATAATGCAGTGCTGGGCTGGATAAAGTACAAGCTGGAATTAAGATTGCCAGGAGAAATATCAATAACTTCAGATATGCAGATGACACTACCTTTATGGCAGAAAGCGAGGAGGAACTAAAGACCCTGTTGACAGTGGAGAGTGAGAAATTTGGCTTAAAACTCAACATTTAGAAAACTAAGATGGCATCCGGTCCTATCACTCCATGGCAATTAGATGGAGAAACAATGGCAACAGAGACTATTTTTTTGGGTTCCAAAGTCACTGCAGATGGTAACTGTAGCCATGAAGTTAAAAGATGCTTGCCCCTTGGAAGAAAATCTATGACCAACCTAAACAGCATATTAAAAGGGAGAGACATTACCAACAAAGATCCATCTAGGCAGAGCTATATTTTTTCCATTAGTTATGTATAGATGTGAGAGTTGGACTATAAAGAGAGCTGAGCACCAAAGAATTGATACTTTTGAACTGTGGTGGTGGAAAAGACTCTTGAGAATCCCTTGGACAGCAAGGAGATCCAACCAGTCAGTCCTAAAGAAAATCAGTCCTGAGTATTTCTTGAAAGGACTGATGCTGAAGCTGAAACTCCAATACTTTGGCCACCTGATGCAAAGAATTGACTTGTTAGAAAAGACCTTTTAGCTGGGAAAGATTGAAGGTGAGAGGAGAAGGGGGCGACAGGACGAGTGGTTGCATGGCATCACTGATGTGATGAACGTAAGTTTGAGTAGGCTCCAGGAGCTGGTGATGGACAGGGAAGCCTGGCGTGTTGCAGTCCATGGGGTCTCAAAGTCAGACGCGACTGAACTGAGCTGAACTGAAAACACATGGAATTCAGAAAAATGGTACTGATGAACCTATTTGCAGGGAAGGAATAGACATAGAGAACAGACTTGTGGACACAGGGGGAAAGAGGATGGGATGAATTGAGAGAGTAGCATTGAAACATCCCTTACTCTGTAAAATAGCTAGTGGAAAGTTGCTGTATGACAAAGGGAGCTCAATCTGGTTCTCTGTGACAACCTAGAAGGGTAGAATGGAAGAGGGTGAGAGGGAGGGGAAATATGTATATTTATCCCTGGGTAGGGAAGATCCTCTGGAGAAGGAAATGGCAACCCACTCCAGTATTCTTGCCTGGAAAATCCCATGGATAGAAGGAACTTGGCAGGCTACAGCCTGTGAGGTCTTAAGAGCTGGACAAGACCTAGCGACTGAAAACAAAAAAATGGCTGATTTATGTTGTATGGCAGAAACCAACACAACATTGTAAAACAGTAATCCTCCAATTTAAAAAGTCCTTCACTTGTGACAAGCAAAGATCTTTCCATAAATAGCAAAATATTCCTGGAGAGAGAAAATTGCCCTGGGTTGAGAACCATTACTGTAATGAAATATAAGCTGCTTGAGGGTGTGGCTAATTCATTACTTTTGTAACTCCACTAAATGTTTACTTTTACTTTAAATGAGTCATCATGTCATGTGTTCCCTTGCTTAATATCTTTTAGTGATTTCTCATTATGTGTTCAATAGCATGGTATTTAAAGCCCTCCAAACCTCTGTATGCATGGCTCGTCAGGTATCTTCAGTGAAAGAATAAATTAGAAAAACCTGCCCAATAGCAAAGGGAGACTACAAAAAAAACTTGGTTGACTTCACCTAGATTCTAATAGAGGGGGAAAAACAGTTTTCTCTGAGAATCTGTAGCTATAGGACTGTTCTTTATTGTTATTTATTTTTGCCTGTGCTGCATCTGCTGTGCAGGCTTTTCTCTGGTTCTGGTGGGCAGGGTCTGTTCTCTAGAGGTATTCAGGCTTTTCATTGCAGTGGCTTCTCTTGTTGCAGAGCATGGGCTCCAGGGTGCCTTGGCTTTAGCAGTTGCAGCATGTGGGCTCAGTATTTGCAGCTCGAAAGTATAGGCTCAGTAGTTGTGGCTCACAGGCTTAGTTGCTTCCTGGCCTATGGGATCTAACCAGATTCAGGGATTGAACTGTGTCTCCTGAGGTTCAGTTGGTTGGCAGGCGGATTCTTTACCACTGTGCTACCAGGGACACCTGGTCTTTTATATGAGACTAAGTGGACACTTAAGTTATCTGCGTGATAATCTCCAACTGAGAATTTAACATAAAAAAGGATGCCCTGTGGGAACCTGGCAGAAGCAAATGGAAAGTGGAAAAATGGGTTTAGTCAGACCATCTTTAACTACTTAGGAGTGAATCTGCTTTCAGAGATTATATGTTCTTTGCTCCTGCATTCTGTATACCTTATATGTATTGATCGCTACTCTAGGCCACCACTGCTTGCGACTGGTGGGTGTATCTGCTCAATTCTGGAGTTAGCGGGCAATAAAAGAAATGCTCAGACACCCGTGGACTTAATAGGTGCAAGAGGAAAACAAAAGAGAAAAGATTGAACATATCAACAGGGGATTGGGTATTTTAAAAGACTAAGACTGTAACAGCTGAAATTTTGAAAAGTCAATGAATGAACTTAACACCAGATGAAACACAGCTGAAGACACAGTGAAATTTGATCAGAAGAAAAAATTCAGAGTATATAAAGAGGATGGAAAAGAACCAAAAAGTGATACACCAAGAAAGGCTAACATTAATGCAACTGTAGTCCCCCCAAAAAGGAAATAGAGGATACTTAGAGTTAATGCTTAAAATTTTTTAAAATTTAGGGAAATCAAGCTGCAAATTCTGGAAGTCCCACAAACCCCGAGCAAAATATATTCAGAGTAATCATACCTGTGCAAATATCAGTACCACTGAAAGCTAAAAAAAAAAAAAAAAAAATCCAGAATCCAGAGCAGTGAAAGAAGGCATATTTGAAAGCACCAAAAAACACCCACCGTGATCATGATGTGCACTTGAAACTTAATGCCAATTTTACTTCAATTAAAAAATTTGGGAATCTAAAAGATGGATGTCATTTTCAAAGTGACAAAAAATAACTACCAACTTATAGTTCTATACAAAACAAAAATGCCCTCAACAGTAAGGGTGCAACTGGTAAAAGTAAGAAAATTTCATACACAAAGTAATTTTTTCCCTAACAGACTACACGAAAATGTCTTTAAACAGAAGGAAAATGATAACCAGATGGAAGCCTAGAGATGCAAGAAGGAATGAACAGCTGAAAGGGTAAATATATGGGTTAAATGAATAGTGATTTTGAAATGGAAATAATGTCTTGAGGGTTAAAAAAAAACCCAAAGGACTAAACTACATGAAAACAACAGCGTTTAAATTGGGTGACAAATAAAGATAAGTATTTTAAGGTCCTATATGAGTATCTACACTGAAAGATTTATAAAAGTTTATCACTATACTAATGGAATAAAAATAGCAACAAAAAGTGTTCTCAATACAAAAAGTAAGAAAGAAAAGAACAAAGAAAATGATGTATAGGAAAAACATTTGGTGAGGTGGTAAATTTAAATCCAAATGGATCAGAAATTAGATTAAATGTAAACTACTTCCAATAAAAACAAATTGTCAGTAACATAATCCAGTTGCAGTCATACTTTGTTTTATTGTGCTTTGCTTTATTGCAGCTTTTATAAATTGAAGGTTTCTGGCAACCTTGTGTCAAGCAAATCTTGTGTGGTACCATTTTTCTGACTTTTTTAAAAGTATATACATCTTTTTAGACTTAATGCTACACACATTGTCTACAGTACAGTGTAAACATGGGCTTCCTAGAAGGCTCAGTGGTTAAGGAATCTTCCTGCCAATGGAGGAAATCTGGGTTCAATCCCTGGGTCAGGAAGATCCCCTGGAGATGGAAATGGCAACCCACTCCAGTGTTACTGCCTGGAAAGTTGCATGGACAGAGGAACCTGGTGGGCTACAGTCCATAGGGGTTGCAAAAGAGTCAGACATGACTTAATAGTAAAGAGAGTTGATAAGACTAACTCAACAAGGAGATTTGGCAATTCTAAATTTATAGAATTCAATATATTGTCAAAGTTTATCAGAGAACTACAAGGAGAAACAGAGAAATCTGCAATCATAGAGGAAGATCACATAATAACTAAAATTGGTAGAGTTACAGAATATACTATTGACCTAATAACCATGTATAGGCTACTGTACTCAACAAATAATACAGTTTTTCATGGACCCATGGAGCATTTACAAAAATGACAATTCTCTATACTGGAAAGCAAATCTAAGCAAGATTTTAAAATTTGTAGCGCTAAGCGCAGGCGGCTGCAAGAGCCGGCCGGCGCACTAAGCGCGGCTGAGAGGAGCTACCCCACGTCCGAAGTCAGGGGCAGCAGCCTAGAGTGCCAGGCTGCGATGGCGCAGGAACCATTGAGAGGAGCTACCCTGTGTCCGAGGTCAGGGGCGGCGGCCGGGAGGAGACACCCGAGTCTGAGGTCAGGGGTGGCTGGGAGAAGCCACCTAGTGCCCGAGGCCAGGGGCAGTGACCCTGAGGAGCCACCCCGAGCCCGAGGCTGGGGCGGCAGCTGAGAGGAGCCACCCACGCTGGAGGCCAGGGCCAGCAGCCGGGAGGAGCAACCGGAGGAGTGGTGGCTGCACAAGGAGGGCCCAGAGGAGCTATCCCACATTGAAGGTTAGCAACAGCGGTGGTAAGGAGATACCCCTCATCCACGGTAAGGAGCAGCGGCTGTGCTTGGCTGAAACAGCAGTGAAGAGATACCTCACACCCAAGGT
>SJYC01008756.1:0-15102 GCA_006408675.1 Madoqua kirkii
CTTCCACTGTATAATCATAAGGGATTTGATTTAGGTCATACTGGAATAGTCTATTGATTTTCCCTACTTTCTTCAATTTGAGTCTGAATTTGGTAATAAGGAGTTCCTGATCTGAGCCACAGTCAGCTCCTGGTCTTGTTTTTGTTGACTGTATAGAGCTTCTCCATCTTTGGCTGCAAAGAATATAATCAATCTGATTTCAGTGTTGACCATCTGGTGATGTCCATGTGTAGAGTCTTCTCTTGTATTGTTGGAAGAGGGTGTTAGCTATGACCAGTGCATTTTCTTGGCAAAACTCTACTAGTCTTTGCCCTGCTTCATTCTGCATTCCAAGGCCAAATTTGCCTGTTACTCCAGGTGTTTCTTGACTTCTTACTTTTGCATTCCAGTCCCCTATCTTTTAGGGGTATTAGTTCTAAAAGGTCTTGTATTCTTCATAGAACCATTCAACTTCAGCTTCTTCAGCATTACTGATTGGGGCGTAGACTTGGATTACTGTGATATTGAATGATTTGCCTTGGAAACAAACAGAGATCATTCTGTCATTTTTTAGATTGCATCCAAGTACTGCATTTCGGACTCTTTTGTTCACCATGATGGCTACTCCATTTCTTCTGAGGGATTCCTGCCCACAGTAGTATATATAATGGTCATCTGAGTTAAATTCACCCATTCCAGTCCATTTTAGTTCGCTGACTCCTAGAATGTCGACGTTCATCCTCGCCATCTCCTGTTTAACCACTTCTAATTTGCCTTGATTCATGGACCTGACATTCCAGGTTCCTATGCAATATTGCTCTTTACAGCATTGGATCTTACTTCTGTCAGCAGTCACAGCTGGGTATTGTTTTTGCTTTGGCTCCATCCCTTCATTCTTTCTGGAGTTATTTCTCCACTGATCTCCAGTAGCATATTGGGCACCTAATGACCTGGGGAGTTCCTCTTTCGATATCCTATCATTTTGCCTTTTCATACTGTTCATGGGGTTCTCGAGGCAAGAATACAGATGTGGTTTGCCATTCCCTTCTCAAGTGGACCACATTCTGTCAGACCTCTCCACCATGCCCGCCCATCTTGGGTTGCCCCATGGGCATGGCTGGTTTCATTGAGTTAGACAAGGCTGTGGTCCTAGTGTGATTAAATTGACTAGTTTTGAGTATGGTTTCAGTGTGTCTGCCCTCTGATGTCCTCTTGCAGCACCTACTATCTTACTTGGGTTTCTCTTACCTTGTGCATGGGGTATCTCTTCACGGTTGCTCCAGCAAAGTGTAGCTGCTGCTCCTTATCTTGGACAAAGGGTATCTCCTCACTGCTGTGCTTCCTCACCTTCAACATGGGATAGTTCCTCTAGACCCTCGTGTGCCTGTGCAGCCACTGCTCCTTGGACATGGGGTTGTTCCTTCTGGCCGCGCGGGGTGGCTCCTCTTGGCTGTTCATGCGCCGTCGCATCCTGGCACTCTTGGCCGCTGTCCCTGACCTCGGACGTGGGGTAACTCCTCTTGGTCGCCACCCTTCAGGCCTGGGGTCCTCTCGGCTTCTGCCCCTGATCTCGGATGCAAGGTGGCTCATCTCAGCCGTACTTGCTTAGTGTGCCTGTTGCAGCTGCCCACACTTAGTGGGCAAAAAGTTAAGCTGTGTCACCCCAAGTACTTCAGCAAGTATTTCCTATAAACAGTTGCAATATATGTAATTAGAATAGGAAAAAAAATTTATATGGAGTAAAGGATGTTGAAATTAATGTACAACTGGAGGCAAAATTGTTCTTTTCACAGAGAGGACAGGAACTCAGCCGGTCAGTTATTCTGCATTGCAATCTGGTATCTACAGTTTGAAAAGTGAAAGTGTTAGTGTCTGACTTTGCAACCCCATGGACTATAGCTCTACAACTTACTGATTTGTAAAATAACTCCCTTAGGATCAGAATTATTTGCTTTTAAGGAGAGTTCTCTACACAAGACAAGTTTTCTATTGCAGCAAACATTTCCCCCTACAGCAAATATCTTCTCCCATTCATTAGGCTGTTTTTTTTGTTTTGTTTTGTTTTGTTTTGTTGATGGTTTCTTTTGCAATACAGTAGTTTAATTCAGTTCTCCCTGGCTTAGTGGAAACTCAACCAACAGAAAATAGTTGTGTTCCTAATACTCAATGTAAAGTTTCCTGAGGACTCAGAAAAAACAATACTAGATGAGGCCCCTCTGCTCCCTAGTCCATGCTGTTCACTGCTGATATTTATGGTGTAAGCCCAAATGATTCCTTTTGTGCCATGTGGGGCATATTCAAGTTTACCAAAAACAGAACCTTCAGATAGCCTAGGGAATATAAATATAGGTGCAGGAAGGTGAAGGATAATGTAAGGTTTTTTTGGTCTCATTAGAATTGCAAAGATTTGCTTGCTTTCAGCTTCCCCATATATTGACCATAACACTGTTTGATTCTTTCTTTAGGTTGTTGAGCCTTGGTGCTAAGTCCAACTTTACTAGGTGCATCAATAGCCATTCCCCTTTGAGGCCTGTCACCTATTAGGGCACTGACAGGTGGGGGGGTTTGGGGAGGGGAATGGATTTTATTATTGAAGGTCCCACACTCCACCATGTACTTTCCAGTTTTGAGGAATTCTTACTTTCTAAATTTCTCATTTTTCTCTTCTTTACCTTCCTCTAACCTAATTCGAATTGATGCTTTTGAACTGTGGTGTTGGAGAAGACTCTTGAGAGTCCCTTGGACTGCAAGGAGATCCAACCAGTCCATTCTGAAGGAGATCAGCCCTGGGATTCCTTTGGAAGGAATGATGCTGAAGCTGAAACTCCAGTACTTTGGCCACCGCATGTGAAGAATTGACTCATTGGAAAAGACTCTGATGCTGGGAGGGATTGGGGGCAGGAGGAGAAGGGGATGACAGAGGATGAGATGACTGGATTGCATCACAGACTCGATGGACTTGAATCTGAGTGAACTCCGGGAAATCTGAGTGAACTCCGGGAGTTGGTGATGGACAGGGAGGCCTGGCATGCTGTGATTCATGGGGTCGCAAAGAGTTAAACATGACTGAGTGACTTAATTGAACTGAACTAATTCCCTGAGTGAACTGATGCTTTTGAACTGTGGTGTTGGAGAAGACTCTTGAGAGTCCCTTGGACTGCAAGGAGATCCAACCAGTCCATTCTGAAGGAGATCAGCCCTGGGATTCCTTTGGAAGGAATGATGCTGAAGCTGAAACTCCAGTACTTTGGCCACCGCATGTGAAGAATTGACTCATTGGAAAAGACTCTGATGCTGGGAGGGATTGGGGGCAGGAGGAGAAGGGGATGACAGAGGATGAGATGACTGGATTGCATCACAGACTCGATGGACTTGAATCTGAGTGAACTCCGGGAAATCTGAGTGAACTCCGGGAGTTGGTGATGGACAGGGAGGCCTGGCATGCTGTGATTCATGGGGTCGCAAAGAGTTAAACATGACTGAGTGACTTAATTGAACTGAACTAATTCCCTGAGTGCCTAATTCCAGGCACTTAAAAAAAATTAAAGTAGATTTTTATATATACATAACATGTGTATAAATAATAGATATATAATATATGTGTATTATGTGTATCATATAGGTATGGTCCACTGGCCATCTGTATGTCTTCTTTGGAAAAATGTCTATTCAGATACTCTGCCCATTTTAATTTTTTAATATTTTCTCTGTTCATTTTAAAATTGAATTTTTTTCTTTTTATTGAGCTATGTGAGTTCTATATTTATTTGGATATGCTTATTGGATATATGATTTGCAAATAACTTCTCCCATTCATTAAGTTGTCTTTTTGTTTTGTTGATAATTTCCTTTGCAATACAAAAACTTTTTAGTTTGATGTCAGCCCATTTGTTTATTTTTGCTTTGGTTGCCATTGCCTTTGGAATGAGATCCAAAAAAAAAAAAAAAAATTCCAAAAGTAATGTCATGGAGATTACTGTCAATATTTTCTTCTAGGAGTTTTAAGGTTTCTGGTCTTACCATTCAAGTTTTTAATCCATTTTGTGTTAATTTTTTTCTATGATATAAAATAGTGGTCTAGTTCCTTTCTTTACATGTTGCTTTCCAGGTTTCCTAAGACTTATTTATTGAAGAGGCTGTTCTTTATCATGTATTCTTGGCTCCTTTGTTGTAAATTAATTGACTATATATGAGAGTTTATTTCTGAACTTTCTGTTCTATTCCATTAATCAATGTGTCTGATTTTATGCCAGTACTGTTTTGATTATCATAACTTTGTAATATAGTTTGCAATCAGGGAACATGATGCCTCCAGCTTTGTTCTTTCTTAAGAGTGCTTTGGCTATATGGGGACTTCTGTGATTCCATATAAATTTTAGGATCATTCTATTTCTGTGAAAAATGCCATTGAATTTTGCTAAGAATTGCATTAAATCTATAAATTGATTTGGGTAAAATAGACATTTAAAAATATTAATTCTTCCAAACCATGTGTGGAATATCTTTCCATTAATTTTTATCTTCAATTTTTTAAAAAAAATCAGTGTCTTATAGTGTGCATTCTGCAGGTCTTTCACCTCCTTTTTTTGTGAAAGTTAACCAAAACAAAATAAAAACACATTCAGTATTCATGGTTAAGAACATGCTTTCTACTGTCTACCACTTCCCTCATTATTATTATTTTCTGTCCAAAAGATAATCACCTGTCTGATGCCTACTTTGCTCCCTGGTTTTGGGGAGGAGAATCCATGCTTTCCATACACAGTCTTTAAATAATTTCCCTGCTTTCAGGCCCAGTTCTGTTGTTTATCCTAATTAGAATGTCCCGTTTCTAAGCATTTTGGGTGTCTTTAGTAAGTTTGGTGCACTACATTCTTTTCCACTCATATTCTAAGTAGTGTTTCCTCTGGTCTTAATTAGTCATCAGTCTTTCATCTTCTTTCTGTTTCTAAAACTTTGTTAAAATAGCATTTTCTGGGACTTTCTTGGTGGTCCAGTGACTAGGACTCCACATTCCTAACACAGGGGGCCTTGGTTTGATCCCTGGTCAGGGAACTAGTCCCGCATGCTGCAACTAAAGATTCTGCATACCACAACTAAGACCCGACATAGCCAAATAAATAAATATTAAAAAAAATAAGTAAAATAGCATGTTTTGTAATGACTTTCCTTACTTCCTCTTAAATGTTGTAGACTTATACCCTGAAAATAACTTCCAATGTTACTTATTTATTTATTTTTTTACACAAAGCTTTTTTGAGTTTTATTTTTTCCCTTGGGTTAGAAATTCATTTTCAATGTTATTTAAACAAGGTTTTCAGAGGGATTAACAAAAAGCATTTGGCTTTTCATCATCTTAAATAGGAACACATTATTTAATTCTTAGCACAACCCTATACCATTCTATTTTACAGATTTGGAAATATTGGCACAAGGAGGTTAAGTAGATTTTTCTAAGACAAATAAGCTATTTGGTAATGGAGTAGGAATAAAATCCCAGAAGTTCCACTCCCAAGCTTCCTATTCTTGTTTTCTCACTAGATTCACTACTATGAAATCCTAAGTCATTTAGAGATATCCTAGGAGATAGCAGAAATATTATATCTTGGACTATTTCATTTTCAAAAACCCAGAAGACACCAGGTTAAGTATGTAACTTAAAATTAACTATATTTGGCAGATGACTCTAAAATGTATCAAAGTATGTTTGTTCTGGATTATTCCACCTTGCATCCGCTTATTCAGTTGTTAGTTGTTTCATATTATTTGATTTATTTGGAGCTATTTAATAGTTGAAAAAAATTTTTTTAATCAGAGAAGGGCAATGGAAAAAAGTAGATATCATTTGGAGACACGAACAGTAACAAAGGTGGAAGTGGGATGGCTTAAAGTAGCATACATTAAGCATAAGTTTGTGCATCCTTTTCCCTAAAAGCCTTATTCTTAAGGGACTTCTGTAAAACAGAAATCTATTGCATTGGCCAAAAATTTTTTTGAAGTTTTCTGTAACATCTTATGAACGAACTTTTTGGCCAACCCAATACCAGCTAGCCATGCTGAGATCTGGTTAACACCAGCAAATACTGCTTTATAAACTCTAGATGAGATATGTATACTTGAACATAGTAACCTATATACTGGAGAAGGCAATGGCAACCCACTCCAGTACTCTTGCCTGGAAAATCCCGTGGACAGAGGAGCTTGGTAGGCTGCAGTCCGTGGGGTCGCTAGGAGTTGGACACGACTGAGCTACTTCACTTTCACTTTTCACTTTCATGCTTTGGAGAAGGAAATGGCAACCCACTCCAGTGTTCTTGCTTGGA
This sequence comes from Madoqua kirkii, assembly GCA_006408675.1. Lineage (NCBI taxonomy): Eukaryota > Metazoa > Chordata > Mammalia > Artiodactyla > Bovidae > Madoqua > Madoqua kirkii. The sequence continues at coordinate 6,303 of SJYC01008756.1, forward strand.
GAATCCCAGGGACGGGGGAGCCTGGTGGGCTGCCATCTCTGGGGTCGCACAGAGTCGGACACGACTGAAGCGACTTAGCAGCAGCAGCAGCAGCAGCAGCAGCAAGCTATATACTGAATGCCAAGAACTTGGTTTTGAATATTCAGTGTATATTCTTGCACTGACCATTGAGTTGACTCCTTGATTTTCCATCCTATTTTGCCATTAAGAATGAGCAAATCATGTTTCTCAGAATCCCAGTTTCCTTACATATACAGTGAAGAGGCTGGACCAGATGATCTCAAAGATCTTTACCTCTCACAAAATTCTATTATTCAGCTCTTCTTATTTTATTTTTGGTGGTTTTTAATATATTAATATCTTTTGGGCTTTCTCAGTGGCTTAGCGGCAAAGAACCTGCCTACAATTCAGAAGCAGCGGGAGACGCCAGTTCCATCCCTGGGTCAGAAAGATCTCCTGGAGTAGGGCATGGCAACCCACTCTAGTATTCTCGCCTGGTAAATCCCATGGGCAGAGGAGCCTGGCTATAGTCCATGGGGTCACAAAGAGTTGGACACGACTGAAGTGACTAAGCACAAGCAATATACCTTTTGATCAATACTTTATTATAGTTTACACATGGTTTAACACACAAATTTAAAAGATTGCTTGATCATCAAAAACCCCAGCTTTATTGAGATATAACTAATATACTATGAAATTCAACTATTTAATATGTACAATTCAATAGTTTCTAGTCTATTCAAAGAATTTTCAACCATTACCATTATTTAATTTTAGAAAAATTTCAATATCCCTCTGAAAAACCTCATACACATTAGCAGTCACTGCCAATTCTCCTTTTCTCTCTCCCCTCAGCTCTTGGCACTTGCTAATCTACTTTCTATCTTAATATATTTGTCTATTTTGGACCTTTAAGTGGAATCTTACAATATGTGGTCTTTGTAATTGGCTTCTCTCATTTAGCATAATGTTTTTGAGGTTTATATTTATTGTAGCAAGTGTCAGTATTTCATTCCTTTTTGTTGCTAAAAAGTGTTCCATTTTATGCATATACCATATGTTGCTTATCCATTCATTAGATGGTGGCCATTTAGGTTTTTCCACTTTTTGATTACAGTGAGTTATGCTACTGTGAACATTTATGTAGGCATATATTTATATTTCTCTTGGGTAGAGACCTGGAAGAACTGATGAGTCAAATGGTAACACTATGTTCAGCATTTTGAGGCACTGCCAAACTATTTTCCAAAGTGTTTGTAATATTTTACATTTTTACCAGAAATGTATGAGGATTACCACTTTATATATTATATATAATATATTATATATATTATATCATTTACTATTATTCTTTTTATTATAGCCATTTCTATTATGAGGGAAGTGGTATCTCATTGTTCACTGACTTTTATACATCTACACTTTCATGATCCTCACCCAGAAAAAAATATGTAACATTTTCATTGTTCTGAAAGGTTTTTTTGTGCCTTTTCTCAGTCAACATCAGTTCCTTCCCCCTAGGTAACCACTTTTCTGACTTAAAAACACCATAAATTAGTTTTACCTGTTCTTGAACATCATATAAATGGAATCAGACACTATATTTGATTTATAATCAAAGTACATGAATGTTCATAGCAGTGTTATTCATAACAGCCAATAGTGAAAGCCACTCAGATCTCCATTAACCGTTGAATGGATTGGCAATATGCAGTATATCTGTAAAATGGATACTATTTGTTAATAAAAAGGAAAGAGGTACTGATACACTCTTTAGTGTGGGGCTTCTTTTAGTCAGCATAATATTTTTGAGATTTTCCTCATGTTATTGTGTGTATCAGTAATTCATTCCTTATTATCGCTGAGTAGTATTCCATTACCAATAATGTAAAACCTCAGACCTATCACAGTTTTTGACAAAATGACATTCAGTAAACATATACACTTGTTTATAAAATCTCTTAGCCAACCTAGGAAAATGAGGAATTTACTCAAGGTGGTGATAAGGATGTAGCAAAGGAAATTTAGCATGCTGCTGCTGCTGCTAAGTCGCTTCAGTCGTGTTCGACTCTGTGCAACCCCATATACGGCTGCTCACCAGGCTGCCCCGTTCCTGGGATTCTCCAGGCAAGAACACTGGAATGGGTTGCCATTTCCTTCTCCAATGCATGAAAGTGAAAAGTGAAAGTGAAAGTGAAGTTGTGTCAGTGGATTGCCATTTCCTTCTCCAATGCATGAAAGTGAAAGTGAAGTCATGTCAGACCCTTCGCGACCCCGTGGACTGCAGCCCACCAGGCTCCTCTGTCCATGGGATTTTCCAGGCAAGAGGACTGGAGTGGGTGCCATTGCCTTCTCTGAAATTTAGCATGTGTCATACTTAATAGAAATACTTGAAAAGCACTCCCAATTATATCAGGAATGGACCTTAGTTTGGAGTGTATTAATTGCTGTAAGAAACCAACTCCAAAATGTCAGTAGCTTAACAAAATAGAAGTACATTTCTTGCTAATATAACAGTACAATGTGGATGTTTCTCATCAGCAGATGACTATTCTAGAGCTCATTCAGAGACCAGGCTTCTTCCATATCCTTCAAGAGTTCACAGTTCTCTGCTTGTAGCCAGCAGAGTAAGAAAGGGTGATGAAGACATGCCTGTTTCTTAATTAACTTTGTCTAGAAGTGGCAGATACCATTTTTGCTCATAACTGCAACTGTACCCCAGGGAGTTTAAAATCTAAATTATAAACTAAATTTAAATTGCAAAGTAAAATCTGAGTGCTTTTAATACTATCTCGATCAATGGCTCCTTTCTGAGGCTACATCTGATAGAACAGAAATCTGAAATCAAGCACATTTTGAAGTAGTAGAATAATTTATGACTTAGAGGGCAAAGCCGAAGACTGAGCAACACAGTTTAATATTATAGTGAGAAGATTTCCCATATTATGGTAGCACTATTAAAACTGTGACTACACGTTTTTAAAAAACTTCACAGTTTTCAGACAAATCTAAAACCTTGAATGTAATTTAGTTGGAGTTGTTATATTTAACCTCACTTTTACATTTCTTTCCTATTCTTAGTGATTATCTATATCCATGGTTCCCAAACTATTTGCTGATGTGCTCTAGGCAACTTACAGAAAACTACATTTTTAAGAGACCTAGTGTCATGTGCTGGATACCATGCAGATTATTGCTACTAGGTTCTGAACGTAGCTAAAAATAAGTGGAAATAGTTGACTATTTCTTTTGACATATGGTGCTTGGTGATGTTGAACATGTTTTCATGTGTGTATTGGCCATTTGCATAGCTTATTTGGAGAAATGTCTATTCAGGTCCTTTGTCCAGTTTTTAGTTTGGCTTTGTTGTTGTTGAATTGTCAGAGTTCTTTTTTAAAAAAATATTTTAATATTTATTTCATCTCAGTTGCAGCACGAAAGCTCTTCCTTGTCTCATACAGTCTGTTTAGATGCAGCAGATGAGATCTGGTTCCCTGACCAGGTGTCGAACCTGGCCCCCTGAATTGGGAGCATGAAGTCTTAGCCACTGGTCCACCAGGAAAGTCCCTGGAGTTCTTGACATATTCTGAACATAATCTCATAAAATACATATATGTTCTTTCATTATGTGGGTTAACTTTTCGCTTTATTTATTGTGTCCCTTGATGCACAGAAGTTTCACATTTTTATGTAGTCTAACTTATTTTTTCTTTTATTACATGTGCTTTTGGTGTCATATCCAAAAAATCATTCTTGAACTCCAAAATCAATATCATTAAGCTTTTCACCTACGTTTTCTTCTAAGAGTTTCATGTTATGTTTACTTTTTTGACCTATTTTGAGTTAATTTTTACGTATGGTATGTATAGTGTATAAAGATTCAACTTCATTCTTCTGCATGTGGATATTCAGTTTTCCCAACACCATTTGTTGGAATGGTATTGAATGATCTTGGCATTCTTGTCAAAAAGCATTTGGCACTCCTGTCAAAAACCCATATATACAGGACTTTTTGGTGGGGGTTGAGCGGGGGGAGTCTCTATTTTACTTCATTTTTCTATATGTGTGTCTTCATATCACTTCTCTATTTAGGTTACTGAACTTGGCAATCAGTTTTGAAATCAAGAAATGTGAAACCTCTGACTTTGCTATTCTTTTTCAAGGTTGTTTTTGCTATTCGGGAGTCCCTTGAAATTCCATGTGAGTTTTAGGATAGCTTTCTTTCTTTCTCTGAAAATACAATTAGGATTTTGGTAGGATAGTTTCTGAAATACTATAAATGTTAGCTGTAACTATTGTTATTATTAAGTTTAAAATCAATTTGGTGATTGAAATTCCTGTATACAGAGTGTGTATATATATATAAGAATTAAGCTTCTATAAGCTTTTTAAAAACTTAACTTTATTGAAGTATAATGTATGTACAATAAGCTGCATGCTTTTAAAGGGTACAGTTTGATGAATTTTATACATACCTTTAAAAAAACTACCATAATCAAGATACAGAACATTTTCATCTTCATCCTCCCTGCAGATCTTCGTCTTGTGTCTGTGAGGTCCATCCCTCTTGCTCCTGGCCTCAGGCAATCACTGATCTGTCTTTTTTTTTTTTTTTTGGTCACTATAAACTGGTTTGCATTCTTGTGCTTTTTATGTAAATATCATCATATAATGTGTACTCTTTTGTGTCTGGCTTTTTTTTACTCAGCATAATGAATCTGAGGTTTATACATGGTGTGTATATAGGCATATCAGTATTTAATTCCCTTTTTGTTTTTCAGTAGTATTCCATTGTGTGGATATGTTTTGTTTATTCATTCACCTGTTGATGCATATGTGAATTGCTTTCAGCTTTGGGCTATTGTTAACAAAGCTATTTTGAACATTTGTTGCAAGTCTTTTTGTAAACACGCACTTTCATTTCTCCTGGATACACACCTAGGGGGTAGAATGACAGGATCATATTGCAGATGTATGATTAATTTTATAAGAAACGCTTGAGAAGTTTTCCACAGTGGTAGTATTGTTTTACATTCCTATCAGCAGTGTATTAGAATTCTCTTATGGCTTTTAAACAAATGTTTATATAGATGGTCCATTTTTATTGTAGAAATATTTTAAAATATGTGAGTAAACAAATGAATCTGGGCTTACTGAAATCATTCTTTTGATACACATCTAGACTATCTAGGGCTTCCCTTGTGGCTCAGCTGGTAAAGAATCTGCCTGCAATGCAGGAAACCTGGATTTGATCCCTGAGTTGGGAAGATACCCTGGAGAAGGGAAAGGCTACCCACTCCAGTATTCTGGCCTCAAGAATTCCAAAAGGGGGTCGCACCAATTTTGTGTCTTCACCCATAGAAGTAATAGACATAATAAATCTAAAGATTGCAGGCCACTTGCATGTCTCTTGCAATTTTTCTATATGTATGTTTGGCTACCTCATCTTGCTAGTAAGCACGTTTGTGTGCCTGAGATACAGTGAGGCCAAACTAACTGAAACATTGAAGTCTGGAGCAGGGAAAGGTTTATTGAAGAGCCATGCAAGCAGATGGTTTGCTCATCTACCTAACCCCCAACCTTGTACTCTCTGAAAGTTTTCAGCAAGCATTTTTGAAAGCCAAGTGAGGGAGGGGTGTTGCAGGGCTGTCTCTTATACACATCTCATTTTGGAATATATTCTTCTAGTTTTTTTAATACTTACACTAATTTTTTTATGGCTTAATAAGCTTTTAAAAAAGTGAGATATAATTGATATATAACATATAAGTTTCAGATATATAACAATGGTTTGATATTTGATACACTACAAAATGGTCACTACAGTAAGTCTAGTCACCATCCATACTTCACTATTTTTATAAAAGTTGTACTATATATACTACTTTGTATTTCACTTTTTCCACTAAACATGGACTAGATTTCTATTTCAATAATATAGAGTCATACCATTATTTATAATAGGCATACAACATTCCATTGCATCAATGCATAATACACAGAGACTAGCCATTTGGCTATTATTGGACTTTTAGGTTGTTGCCTCTTCCCCTTCTTATAAATAATGTTATAATGGACATCATATTAATATAATGTTTATTTCACTACTTATTTCTTTATGATAAACTCTAAGGAGAACTGCTCTCTCTAAAAATGTAGAAATTTAAAAGATATTTAACATTCATTGCCAAATTGCCTTCTAGCTCTGTTGTTGTTTTTCACTATCTTTGTTTTCTTGGGTATGTTACATAACTTTTTCTGAGCATCGTTATCTACTCATTCATAAAACAAGATAATGTAAAAATGTTATTTTAAAACAGCACAGTACCTACCACATGGTAAATACTCAGTGATAGCTATTATTTTCTTTTTTTTTTCTTCAGTTTTTCTGGTTCATATTCCTACCTGGAGTGTTTAAGAGTTTTCGGTCTCTCAACATCTCAGATACTTACAAGTTAATTATTATGAAAAAAATTCACTGCCAACCTGATCATTGTATTTCTTCTTTTATGAATTGTCTTCCTTGATTATGAGTGAGTGAGTGAAGCTGCTCAGTCGTGTCCAACTCTTTTCGATCCCATGGACTGTAATCTGGTTATAGTCCATGGAATTCTCCAGGCAAGAATACTGGTGTGGGTTGCCATTTCCTTCTCCAGGGAATCTTCCCAACCCAGGGATCAAATCCAGGTCTCTTGCATTGCAAGCAGACGCTTTAACCTCTGAGCCACCAGGGAAGCAATAATTCTCAAACACTGAGATGAGTGATAGGCAGGCAGATTCTTTACTGTATGAGCTATGGCAGAGTCACAATAGAACACCAAGGTTTTATTAATAGAAAGTTCTCTAACAATTAGGAGTGAAAGACAGGTGATTTATCCTATTAATGAATTCAGTAAATTTGTTATTTTTATTATATTTGTGAATTTATGCTATTGGTATTCATTGTGGCTTTGAGATTCAGAGCAGCAAACTCAAAATGCATTTAAAAGATTCAGTACAAATCAACTTTAAATATGTATTTGACATTATTACTTTTCCATGTTGGTTTGGTTTTTATGCCAATTTTTATGTTACCTCAGCACTAATGAAATGAAACAGAGCTGCATAAACTCAAATTTATTTAGTCTGATTTTTTTCTTCTTTTTTGTTTTCTGAAACAGAACCAGAGAGCTGAGATGTTTTTGTTAGGTTACATTTCTGGGGAATCCATAGTGACAGATTGTACTTAGTAATTTTATATTATGAATATCACTATAGATAATCAAGCTATTTAGTTAAGAGCTTTTAAAATTTTTCATGTTTAACTCTGAGTGGTGGTAGGGAAAGTGAGAGTAGACGGTGGAAGGAGAATGGAAGAGAAACTCATCAAGTGCTTCTGTTTTGGCTTTGTCCTTGGAGTTCACAAATGTTTAGAAGGGAGAACAAGTTCTTGAAGAACAAGAACAAGACTCCTGAAGACAGGAGTCTTCTATGATGGAGTGGAAATGTAGGTAACGGGCAATGAGAAGGTACCTCCTGACCAGCTTCTCCCTCCCAAATTATCACATATACCTCCAAAACAAAACAAAACGAAATCTTTCCCTCTCCTCCAACCTTCCAGAGATTTAAAAAATTAATCCATTAAAATGCTTTCACTTAATGTGAATTACAATGGTAGACATTCAATTTTCAACTCTTTTATGGTTGTTCACTGACTGATAACCCACTAATAATAATGAAACTGTTGACTGAAAAAAAAAAAGCACAACCTAAAGGTTGAGAGTTATATTTTGTTTGGTGGGCATTCTTAGGAGTTCAAGCCCAGGAAATAGCATCTCAAATAACTCTTAAGAGACTGCACAAAAGGGGCAGGGGCCAGGGGGCAGAGGGGTAGCCAGGATATAAGTTTTTGCAACAAAAGACCAGGTAGTTGGAATATCAAAAGATTATTGTTACTAAAAGAAAACCAGATTATCTCAAGAAATTTAGTGCTTTTCTATGTATGGGAAGACGCAGGAATCTGGGCTTACTGAAATCATTCTTTTGATACACATCTAGACTATCTAGGGCTTCCCTTGTGGCTCAGCTGGTAAAGAATCTGCCTGCAATGCAGGAAACCTGGATTTGATCCCTGAGTTGGGAAGATACCCTGGAGAAGGGAAAGGCTACCCACTCCAGTATTCTGGCCTCAAGAATTCCAAAAGGGGGTCGCACCAATTTTGTGTCTTCACCCATAGAAGTAATAGACATAATAAATCTAAAGATTGCAGGCCACTTGCATGTCTCTTGCAATTTTTCTATATGTATGTTTGGCTACCTCATCTTGCTAGTAAGCACGTTTGTGTGCCTGAGATACAGTGAGGCCAAACTAACTGAAACATTGAAGTCTGGAGCAGGGAAAGGTTTATTGAAGAGCCATGCAAGCAGATGGTTTGCTCATCTACCTAACCCCCAACCTTGTACTCTCTGAAAGTTTTCAGCAAGCATTTTTGAAGGCCAAGTGAGGGAGGGGTGTTGCAGGGTTTGCGGTGAGCTACTGCCCATTTCTCTGATTGGTGGATGGTGAGGTAATAGGATGGTGTTAAGGGGGTTAACATTATCAGTCCTTAGGCTCTGGGAATCCTGTGGCTGGCTATGTGCTCATGGTCATCAGATAGTTAATATCTTCCATTTGGTAGGGATTTTTCACATCTATGAAACAACTTAGGGAATGTAAATTAGTTCAGTTCAGTTCAGTTGCTCAGTCGTGTCTGACTCTTTGCGACCCCATGGACTGCATGTAGCATGCCAGGCCTCCCTGTTCATCGCCAATACCCGG
>SJYC01008758.1:0-24830 GCA_006408675.1 Madoqua kirkii
CATTATGATTATCTGGGTCATGAAGATCTTTTTTGTACAGTTCTTCGTGTATTCTTGCCATCTCTTCTTAATATCTTTTGCTTATGTTAGGTTCATAACATTTCTGTCCTTTATCGACCCCACCTTTGCATGAAATATTCCCTTGGTATCTCTAATTTTCTTGAAGAGATCTCTAGTCTTTCCCATTCTATTCTTTTCCTCTATTTCTTTGCACCAGCTACTAAATTGAAGCAACAGTTAGAACTAGACATGGAACAACAGACTGGTCCCAAATAGGAAAAGGAGAATGCCAAGGCTGTATATCGTCACCCTGCTTATTTAACTTCTATGCAGAGTACATCATGAGAAATGCTGGGCTGGAAGAAGCACAAGCTGGAATCAAGATTGCTGGGAGAAATATCAATTACCTCAGATATGCAGATGACAGCACCCTTATGGCAGAAAGTGAAGAGGAGCTAAAAAGCCTCTTGATGAAAGTGAAAGAGGAGAGTGAAAAGGTTGGCTTATAGCTCAACATTTAGAAAACTAAGATCATGGCATCTGGTCTCATCACTTTGTGGGTAGTAGATGGGGAAACAATGGAAGCAGTGTCAGACTTTAGTTTTTGGGGCTCCAAAATCACTGCAGATGGTGACTGCAGCCATGAAATTAAAAGATGCTTACTCCTTGGAAGGAAAGTTATGACCAACCTAGATAGCATATTCAAAAGCAGAGACATTACTTTGCCAACTAAGGTCCGTCTAGTCAAGGCTATGGTTTTTCCAGTGGTCATGTGTGGATGTGAGAGTTGGACTGTGAAGAAAGCTGAGCACCGAAGAATTGATGCTTTTGAACTGTGGTGCTGGAGAAGACTCTTGAGAGTTCCTTGGACTGCAAGGAGATCCAACCAGTCCGTTCTAAGGGAGATCAGTCCTGGGTGTTCATTGGAAGGACTGATGTTGAAGCTGAAACTCTAATACTTTGGCCACCTCATGGGAAGAGTTGACTCATTGATAAAAACTCTGATGCTGGGAGGGACTGGGGGCAGGAGGAGAAGGGGATGACAGAGGGTTAGATGGTTGGATAGCATCACTGACTCAATGGACATGAGTTTGAGTAAACTCCAGGAGTTGGTGATGGGCAAGGAGGCCTGGTGTGCTGCGATTCATGGGTTCACAAAGAATTGGACATGACTGGGTGACTGAACTGAACTGAAATTATGAAACTAACATCTAAGCAACTGATAACATCTTTGCTCCTTTGCACTGATTAGACTGGAAACAACCTCAGAAATCATCTAATGTGAGCCAGTCTTTACAAACAAAATAGTCATCTGCTCTCTCATGTTCCACTTACCCCAGTTTTCCCATCCTCATTCCCTGAATATGAGAGACTAAGGGTGATTAACTATCCTGGTGTTGATCTACTCTCCTGATGCTGATATCTGGGGAATGGGGGATGTCCTACGGTTAATACCTGGACAGTCCCAGGCAAATTGGGATGATTTGATCGCTCAAGGATAAAGTAAAAGGATTTGGAATTATGCAGCCTAGGTTAAATTCCTTACTGTGGGCAAATTTCTTAATCTTGGTGGCTGCTTTATGCCGCCAGACATAAGAGTGTCTCTGAATCCAAGGTAGCCCCCAACCTTTGCAAATTCAGAATGAACATTTCACCACAGCCTACTGCATTTGTCTTGTCCACTGGCTGGGCCAAGTCAGCACTGGCATATGTTAGTAGTAAATATTTGACATAACTTTCTTTGAATTTCCCATTATCACAGATTCTTATGGTCTAGTAATAAAATTGCATTACACAAAAATAGAATATATTTAACAACTTTTACATCAACTTCTAGATATTTATGGCTCCAGGAGGTTGGTTCCAATTGTCTGAGAGTCAGGTACAGATCCTAGCTTTGTCATTTACTAGCTGTATGACCCTGAATAAGGGCTTTATTTTTCTCATCCGGACAAATGATAAGATTCATTGCAATGATTAAATGGGTAAATATGAGTATTAGTCATGAAACAGAGACTATTTTTTCCAGTTTTGTTGAGATATAAATAACATACAGCACTGCATGTTTGTGTACAGTGTAATGATTTGACATCTGAAATGATTTCACAAGTTTATTGAACATCCATCATCTCATATAGATACAAAATTGCTTTTCTTATTATGAGAACTCAAGATTTACACACTTAACAACTTTCATACATTACATACAGCAGTGTTAATTGTATATATCATGTTGTACATTACATCCCTAATTTATTATCTTATAACTGGAAGTTTGTACCCTTTGACTGAGCTGCCCAGGTGGCGCGAGTGGTAAAGAACCTGCCTGCCAGGGCAGGAGACCTAAGAGATGCAAGTTTAGTCTCTGGGTCAGGAAGATCCCCTGGAGGAGGGCATGGTAACCCATTCCAGTATTCTTGATTAGAGAATTCCATGGACAGAGGAGTCTGGCAGGCTATAGTCCATAGGGTTGCAAAGAGTCATATATGACTGAAGCAACTTAGCACACATGCACTACCCTTTGACTGCCTTTATCAAATTACCCCTCCCTCCTACCTCCTCCCACTGGTAACCACAAATCTGGTTTCTTTTTCTATGAGTTTGTTTTGGAAGTGTAATTGACCTATAACACTATGTTAGTTCCTATTGCACAACACAGTGATTCAATATTTATATACAGTTTAAAATGATAACTTCAATGAGTCGTTTGATCAGTTACCATACAAATATATTACAGTTATTGACTATATTCCCACACTGCATGTTTCATACTCATGACTCATTTATTTTGCAACTGGAAGTTCATCTCCCTTACCTATTTCTTTCCTCTCCCCTCCCTTCTCCCCTCCGGCAACCCACCTATTTGTTCTCTGTATCATTATCTGTTTTTGTTTTGTTATGTTTGGTCATTTTTTTTTTTTTAGATTCCACATGTAAGTGAAATCATATAGTATTTATCTTTCTAAACAGATTATTTTTATTCAGAGCTTTTCAAATGAGGAAACTGAACCACAAGAGGGAAGCACCTTGCCTGAGGTCACATCACTAGCAATGTGTAGAGCCAGGACTGATTCCCCAGTGGCCCAACCTCCTGATTCATGCCCTTAATTGCTGCTTTTCTCTACTGCCTCCTGGTAGTGGGGCCTGTGGTCTGGGGGAATGGTAGTGAAACAGGAGGGAAGGGGGCAGGGCATGGCCTTAAAAAATTTCATAGCCACAGGACCTGACAAAAACTGGTTCAGTTCAGTTCAGTTCAGTCACTCAGTCATGTCCGACTCTTTGTGAACCCATGAATCGCAGCACGCCAGGCCTCCCTGTCCATCACCGACTCCCAGAGTTCACTCAGATTCAAGTCCATCGAGTCTGTGATGCCATCCAGCCATCTCATCCTCTGTTGTCCCCTTCTCCTCCTGCTCCCAATCCCTCCCAGCATCAGAGTCTTTTCCAATGAGTCAACTCTTCACACGAGGTGGCCAAAATACTGGAGTTTCAGCTTTAGCATCATTCCTTCCAAAGGAATCCCAGGGCCTATATCCTTCAGAATGGACTGGTTGGATCTCCTTGCAGTCCAAGGGACTCTCAAGAGTCTTCTCCAACACCACAGTTCAAAAGTATCAATTCTTCGGCGCTCAGCCTTCTTCACAGTGCAACTCTCACATCCATACATGACTACTGGAGAAATCGTAGCCTTGACTAGACGGACCTTAGTCGGCAAAGTAATATCTCTGCTTTTGAATATGCTATCTAGGTTGGTCATAGCTTTTCTTCCAAGGAGTAAGCGTCTTTTAATATAGAACCAACTAAATCCAAGGTGGTGGAAAATTTGACTTCCAGTGGACTGTGAGCCATATTGTATGCTGATTGTAATACATTGTAATGCATTGTATGTGTGCTCAGTTGTGTCTAACTCTTTGCAATCCCATGGACTGTAGCCCACCAGGCTTTGCTTTCCATGGGATTTCCCAGGCAAGAATACTGGAATGGCTTTCCATTTCCTTCTCCAAGGGATCTTCCAGGGCCAGGGATTGAACCCACTTCTGCTGCATTGACAGGTGGATTCTTTACCACAGAGCCTCTGGGTAAACTCTAGCCTATGAAATTACCCAGACCATAAAAACTAACCACCCCATATTTCAGGGTCTCCTGCCTTCTGAGTTGGCCCACACTCTTTGTGGAGTGTGCTTCTCTCCAAAGTAGTCCACTTCTTACCTATTACTTTGTCTCTCACTGAAGAACCTGAAATTCATTAAGTTCTGAGACCAGGTGTGTGATCTCAATTAAAAAACCATGGGGTCAGGACTTCCATGGTGGTCCAGTGATTAAGACTCCATGCTTCCAATGGAGGGGGCACAGGTTCAATCCCTGGTCAGGGAACTGAGACCCTACATGTTGTATGGCACAGCAACGAAACAAACCGTGAGTTCAAGTCTCAGTTTGGGTTCTGACTGGCTTTGAGTCCTGGCCTGTAGATCCCATGTGAATTTCATGGTTTTAGCAGGGCCTTAAAGGGGAGTGGATGCATTGGCAAGACTAGATCTTGGATACTGAGGCCCTGGGGGCTTCCCTATAGCTCAGATAGTAAAGAATTTACCTGCAACGCAGGAGACCAGGGATTGATCCCTGGGTCAGGAAGATCCCCTGGAAATGGAAATGGCAACACAACTGAGGAACTAACACTATTACTACACTGAGGCCCTGAGAAGCTAGTGTCCCAAGCCCAGTATGGAAGCTACCTGTCTTTGAGAATCTGAACTGGGGAGAGAAGGAATGACCACAGTGGACTGAAGGTGAGGATTGTTAATGTTTTCCTGGGATCTCACATGTCTTTGTGGTCCTTGGGTGACTTAAAGAAAAGAAAGGTGTCTAGGATCAGTTGAGATTGAATTGTCTAGTACAAGCGTTCTCACTTAAATTGAATCAGGGAAAAAAAGGAAATTGATGTCATCTTTACTTTGCCTGAGTTTGTCATTATAACATCATTCCAACTACACACAGAGAAAGAGCCCGAAGGATAAACACAATAGATTTTTTCTTCTTTTTTCTTTGGAGGAGATTGGTGGTTGAATTTGGCTCACATGTTTTAACTTTATGTTCTTATTTTTCTTTTAGTTTTAATGGGCTGAATTATGTTCTTCTCACCCCCCAAATTTATATTTTTGAAGTCCTAACATTTAATACCTCAAAATGTGACAGTATTTGGAGATAAGGCCTTTAAAGAGGTAATTAAATTAATGATGGCCCTAGTCCACTATAACTGATGTCCTTTAAGAAGAAAGAGACTAGGACACAGACACACAGAGGAAAGATCATGTGAAGACACAGGGAGAAGATGTCCACAGAAGAGGCCTCAGAAGAAACCAATCCTGCTGACACTTTGATCTTGAACTTCTAGCCTCTGGAGTTGTGAGAAAACAAATTTCTATGGTTTAAACCACCCAGGCTGTGATCCTTTGCTATGGCAGCCTGAGCTGAGAAATACATGAGCATTGTCTTAGGTAGGACTTCCCCAGATGCACTTGAGGATTTATGCACCAATAGTTTATCTGGGTGGACAAGGAAATGGCAACCTACTCCGGTATTCTTGCCTAGAGAATCCTATGGACAGAGGAGCCTGGTGGGCTGCTGTCCATGGGGTTACAGAGTTGGACACGACTGAAGTGCCTTAGCATGCATGCATGCATTGTACAAGGAAATGGCAACCCACTCCAGTATTCTTGCCTGGAGAATCCCAGGGATGGAGGAGCCTGGTAGGCTGCTATCTACCAGGTGGACATGACTGAAGTAACTTAGCAGCAGCAGCAGCAGCAGTTTATCTGGGAGGTGATCCCAGGAAACTCCGAAAGGCAGAGGGAATGTGAGAAGGAAAGGAAGGAGACCAATCTAAAGCTTCTAGGGACGACTGGGACCCCGTTCTGCTGTGGGCATCTGAAGACTGTGAAGAACACACCTCAGATGGTCCCACTGCAAGGAGCTTGAGCAGGTTGTTCACGTTTCATCTCCCATTTGTTTTGAGGGAGTGATTGGCTGACGACCTCCCTCCCAGGCTGCCCTGTGCAGTGGTGAGCTCACTCCTGCAGTCAGGAAAGCTGGAGGGCAGCGGGCTAGAAGGGCTCCCAGTAAGAAACTATAGGTCATGCACGGCAAGAGTAAATGAGTGCTTTATTTGCTTTGGCAATAAAAATGAATGAAGACTTAATAAAAAACAACCCAGGAAAGTGTATTACTGGGAGCAGTTTTACTTACCTTTAACATTAGAACAAAATGAATACTTGGTATAGACGCTGGAATTTGGCCTAGAAAGAACAGTTGTCTCTGCCAGGTAGGTTGTGAGATGTGATAGGATTCATCTCTTTTTAGTGCCTCTGTGGTCTCCCTGCCTGCCAATGCAGGAGACATAAGAGACGCAGGTTCAACCCTGGGTCAGGAAGATAACCTGGAGGAGAAACGGCAACCCACTTCAGTATTCTTGCTTGGATAAACCTATGGACAGAGGAGCCTGGTGGGCTGCAGGCCATGGAGTTGCAAAGAGTCAGACACAACTGAAGCGACTTAGCACACGCACATGGGCTCCTGTAGCAGGCCTGCAGTGCCAGCCTCATTGTCACTCCCAAGTTCCCAGAAATTATGCTTTGTTGGTACTAAAGGGCTTTGGGGTTCCTTTAAATTGGTATAATATTGATTAAAATAAGAAGTGCATGCATACATGCATGTGTTTGTGCCAGTCCTGTCCAGCTCTTTGCAACCCCATGGACTGCAGCCTGCCAGGCTCCTCTGTCCATGGAATTTTCTAAGCAAGAATACTGGAGTGAGTTGCCATTTCCTCCTCCAGGGGATCTTCCCAACCCAGGGATCAAACCTGTGTCTCTTGCTTCAGCTGCGTTGGCAGGCAGATTCTTTACCACTGAGCCACCTGGGAAGCCCAAATAAAAAGTGAGAGTCCTTTTTTTCTTAAACTGGGTGAGCATGAATAACAAAATTATTTCCCTTTTATCAAAACTAAAACAGGCTCGGTGTCCTGGGTCATCTAGAGACAAATGTCTGCTTATTCTTTTCTGTTGCTTAATGATGTAGTAATTATTCAGTTACCTTCCCCATCTCCTACATGAGGACCAAAATAGATAATTCAGAGAAAGTTTTCAGCAAGAGGCCTAGCTAGTGACTGGAAATATCAAGGTCAATTAATGATATTGGTAATTTGTGTATTTATTTCGTGTAATCAGGAATTTCTGGTTAAATAAACTTTGTCCCCAGGTGTGTTTCACATGTCAGCGGGCCAGGATTGCTATTATGGATCTTTTGTCCTCTGGCTTAAGTATCTTCAGGTTGAATTGTTGGAAAGTTTTCAGTTAAAAAGTCCTGAGAGGTGGGGGCTGGGCCTTGGTGGAGGAGAGAAGGAGAAAATAGGAATCAGATTCTGAGCCAGGGGCTGGGCGTGTTGGTGGGATCTCCCTCCTTGCACCAGTCTCCCTGAGTCCCCCTTACACACCGTCTGCCGGTCATCCCCAGTGACTCCGACAGACTGGTGGGACAAGTATAAATGACTAATGATATTTTAAAAAGTTGCTTGGCCTCATTATTAGCCAAAAGAAAGGAGGGAGGAATTAAAACAACAGATAATTGATTATGAGTTTTAAAAGGGAGGGATATACTTAGAAAATTTTCTAAATGAATGCTTCTTCACTAGAGTACTTATTTTAACGCAGCATGTAATTCTCTGGTTAAGTCTCAGAATGAGGGCTCAGACTTTCAAAAAATGCTCAAATAACAGCATTATACCAACCAAAAACATGCATTTTGGTGATTAAAAAAAGGAACATTGTATATAATACTGAAAGATGTACTGTAGCCCGGGGCCTGATACGTGATACACCATCCATAGGTAATAGCTATGATTATAATTATTGCCACCATCTTTCCAATCCAGTGCCTTACCCTGCACTGCTGAGAATTCTCTTGCATTAGAGGGTAATGAGTGATGGAGACTGTATAGGGATTTGGTGGGGAGAGGAGACTGCAGTCAAGCTCACAACGCACACTCACTTCAGGTGATTCTTTTTGCCTCTTGGACACATCTGCTCCCCCGGTCCTACAAGCTTAGCTTACTTAGCTGTCTCTTGTTTTATAAGACATGTAATGTGTCATATAATATGTCATGCAATGTGATGGCCACAAAAACTGACTTGAAATCATTGTAGTCTAGTAGAGAAGAAAGCTAGTAGCTCAGCTGGTAAAGAATCCACCTGCAATGCAGGAGACTCCAGTTCAATTCCTGGGTCGAGAAGTTCCTCTGAAGAAGGCTACCCACTCCAGTATTTTTGGGCTTTCCTGGTGTCTTAGACAGTAAAGAATCTGCCTGCAATGCAGGAGACCTGGGTTTGATCCCTGGGTCAGGAAGATCCCCTGGAGAAGGGCATGGCAACCCACTCCGGTATTCTAGCCTAGAGAATCCCCGTGGACAAAGGAGCCTGACGGGCTACAGTCCATGAGGTTGCAAAGAGTCAGACACAACTGAGAGACTAAACACAGCACAGCAGAGGAGATATAAACTGATCTGTTATAAATTATGATTTATAATGGTATAAAGTTGTTTAGTTAATTGCTTAATTAATTAGAATTTAAGAGGTTAATTACTGTGATATACCAGGGGTACGAACAACAGGGATTCAAAGGAGGGCAGACATCCTAGATTTTAAAGGATCTTGTTAGATTTAGGCTGACAGCAGTGGGAATGGGTAGTCTTGTTGGAAGGACAGCTTGAATAGCATCCTCTCATGACCTTTAGGAGTGGAGACAGAATTTGAAGAAGAGCTGCCTGACTCTTGCTTTTGAATGGTCCCCTGAGTGCTTCCATCTCGTCTGCTGCTCTGTCCTTCCCACCCCATCCTCTAGTTCCATCTTAGATCTCAGCATCCTCTACACATGATGTATTTCCTGCAGGTTTGCCAACAGCATTATACCAACCAAAAACATGCATTTTGGTGATTAAAAAAAGGAACATTGTATATAATACTGAAAAGATGTACTGTAGCCCGGGGCCTGATACGTGATACACCATCCATAGGTAACAGCTATGATTATAATTATTGCCACCATCTTTCCAATCCAGTGCCTTACCCTGCACTGCTGAGAATTCTCTTGCATTAGAGGGTAATGAGTGATGGAGACTGTATAGGGATTTGGTGGGGAGAGGAGACTGCAGTCAAGCTCACAACGCACACTCACTTCAGGTGATTCTTTTTGCCTCTTGGACACATCTGCTCCCCCGGTCCTACAAGCTTAGCTTACTTAGCTGTCTCTTGTTTTATAAGACATGTAATGTGTCATATAATATGTCATGCAATGTGATGGCCACAAAAACTGACTTGAAATCATTGTAGTCTAGTAGAGAAGAAAGCTAGTAGCTCAGCTGGTAAAGAATCCACCTGCAATGCAGGAGACTCCAGTTCAATTCCTGGGTCGAGAAGTTCCTCTGAAGAAGGCTACCCACTCCAGTATTTTTGGGCTTTCCTGGTGTCTTAGACAGTAAAGAATCTGCCTGCAATGCAGGAGACCTGGGTTTGATCCCTGGCTCAGGAAGATCCCCTGGAGAAGGGCATGGCAACCCACTCCGGTATTCTAGCCTAGAGAATCCCCGTGGACAAAGGAGCCTGGCGGGCTACAGTCCATGAGGTTGCAAAGAGTCAGACACAACTGAGAGACTAAACACAGCACAGCAGAGGAGATATAAACTGATCTGTTATAAATTATGATTTATAATGGTATAAAGTTGTTTAGTTAATTGCTTAATTAATTAGAATTTAAGAGGTTAATTACTGTGATATACCAGGGGTACGAACAACAGGGATTCAAAGGAGGGCAGACATCCTAGATTTTAAAGGATCTTGTTAGATTTAGGCTGACAGCAGTGGGAATGGGTAGTCTTGTTGGAAGGACAGCTTGAATAGCATCCTCTCATGACCTTTAGGAGTGGAGACAGAATTTGAAGAAGAGCTGCCTGACTCTTGCTTTTGAATGGTCCCCTGAGTGCTTCCATCTCGTCTGCTGCTCTGTCCTTCCCACCCCATCCTCTAGTTCCATCTTAGATCTCAGCATCCTCTACACATGATGTATTTCCTGCAGGTTTGCCGCTTTCTTAGACTGAAATGTCTCCTCCCCCCCTTTTATTCATTGTTCAAGGTTAATCTCCAATAATCTTATAAAGTGAGTGTTATTAGTCTCAGTTTATAGATGATGAAATGGAGACTGAGACTAAGCATATTGCTCAAGGTAACGCAATTAGCAAGCAGCAGAGCTGAGTTTAAACTCCAGTGTGACTCCAAAAGCTTGTGTCCTGGAGCACTGACGCTGAAAACTGCCTAGTAATGGTGCCTAGCAGAGTTCAACATCATGTTGGTTCTGCATGATGCAGACAGTTCTTCGCACACAGACAGAAAGCTCCCTGTGCAGCCACTGTAGCACTGCAAAGTTAAGGGAATGAACATGAGGCGTCTGAGTGAGGCCCGAGGTGTCCTCTGTCCTCTCCTTTCTCTCTCGCATCAACTGAACATGTTTAGAATGCGTTCTCAGAACTTCTAGCCTTGTTGCTTTTATAGACTTGGCCAAAGAGAATAAAAAAAACTAACAGATGTCATTTCTTCTATTTAGTTGGCGTAGGCAGAGAAGCAGTTTCCAGTGTATCTTGTTAGAATCACCTCTAGAAAATGCCTTCATTAAGGGCAGCTTTGACAACTTATGTGATTGTGGGGAGGGAGATATTTAAGACTCAGGGTCTCATATCCCTAATAACCCAAAAACTTGGATAATGGAAATAAAGGCTTCCAGTGAATTAATGGCAACACTTATGCTAACTCTGCATAAGCTGATAGGAAGTGCAAAACTGGAGCACATTTTGCAGAATTCTATAGGCAATACCCTCACTGGGCTTAATGTAATTGCATTAAAATTTTTTATACCTGAAAAGGTATTAATTAGGCCTTATGAGTAGAAGTAGCAATTTAAATGGTTTGACAGAAGTGTGAGGAGGGGGAGCTCCCCTGGTAGTTCAGTGGTAAAGAATCAGTCTGCCAATGCAAGAGACCCAGGTTCGATCCCTGATCATGGGAAGATTCCACATACTGAAGAGCAACTAAGCCCAGGGACTACAATACTGAGCCTGCGCTCTAGAGCCGGGGAGCCGCAACTACTGAAGCCTGCATACCCTGGAGTCTGTGCTTGGCAACAAGACAAGATACTGCAATGAGAAGCCTGTGCATGGCAATCAGAGAGTAGCCCCTGCTCTCCACAACTAGAGAAAAGCAGCAATGGAGACTCAGCACAGCCAAAAATAAATAAACAAAATATTTTAAAATGAAATGAAAATAAATGTGAGGAGGAACTAGAGCAGATTTCAGCAGGCAGTGGTAGACGAGTTGGGGGATTGGTGTTTTCCCAAAACAAAATGGATTAGACTTGTTTATTCTGGCAATGCAAGGGAAGAAGAGAGGATTGTGATGTTTTACTTGTGAAGAAATGGGTAACGTGTTTTTACCATGTCTTCCTGTGTCAGTAACTAAGGGGTTTATATAAATGCTTAGAAGGATGCTGTGAAAAGACAGAACAATAAAGTATGGGAGGAGTCCTTCTTGGAAATTTTAAAAGAATAAAGTAAATGAGAAGTCTTATTTCCTAGATCACACAGTGAGTTTTCTTTTACCTCTGTGTTTTTATGAAAAGGTGTGGACGTTTTCAGTTTAACTTGTATTTGTCCTCCATTTGAAGAAGACAGCTTTAACTGTAATCTTTTGCTTTGGAGAATAATTTCACATTTTTTCCTCCTTCAAAGTGAAATATGAGTTTTCAAAAAATAATCATGCCCTGTAGTTGTTGCAGCATCTTGATGTGCTTTTATATTTTAATAATTTGTGAGGTAATGTATTAATTTGGAATATATAAATGTTCCCACACACATGCATGCTGGTGGTAATAGTCTATGTCTACCTTCTCATTTGTATATTTTGGGGGAGAGATAATACATTCTGATAACTCATTAGGATACATGGTTGGAAAATTCTCATTTTAAAGTAGAATAGTTGTTAAGCAACATTAAGATGTAATTAGAACTCTTCACTGCATTTCATTAGGAGGTTATTTTATAATTACTCAGCAAGTCCTGGTGTTTACTAACACAAAGTGACAACACATAATACTGCTAAATTATGGCTGTGGCACTGGAGAAGACAATTGGCAAATGGGGACGAGATGAAGGCATATTTAAAAAACCTCTAGGGAAAACATAATCTCGGGACATGATCCTTATTTTCTTTAAAACTACCTTTTCAATGTCCATCTAGTGCAGCATATAACATGTAAGCCTGCTCAATCACAGGTTAAGTAGCCTACATATAATGTCTCCAGTTACAGTTTTCACATTTTGTAAGAGTAGGTGTGAAGTAGCACTTGGTAGACAGTTTTATATTTCTCAGATACTTTATATGTGGGGAGAAAAGAAACCTCCAAATAAATCACCCAAAACTGAGATTTCTAAGAAGATTTGTATATTTTAAATCATTATATTTTTACTCTTCTTTAATTATGATACAGATAATAACATTATGACCAGAGAACATAGTGCTGTTAGAAATGTACCCTGACCCTCCCAAAATGGCAGGGATGTGTGGGTTGCAATTTTCATATATTAGCACAATAAAATTCTTTTTTCTTTAAAAAATTTTCCTTTTGCAGACCTCACAATCTTGCTGTTAATTTGATTCCTTTTTCCTTCTTCTCATTATGCCCAAGATGGCATATGCCCATTCAAAGCAAATTGAAGCAACTATTTTGATAATTTGGATGAAAATTAGTTTTAAAAAGGACATTCAAATAATAGGCATGATTTGTGTCTGTGTGTGTATTTGTGTGTTGGTGTTGGAGTTGGTCTGGTGGAGGGGATTGAGGTGAGGGGATGAATAAAATCTATGGAATTATCTTGATAAATCACAGACTCTCCTCTTCATATGCCTATTCACACTAGATTAGGAGAGCAGACATTCTTGTTCCTGATTTTGGGCTGAGGCTGGGGGGACCACTCAGTCTTTCATCCTTAGATACAATAGGATGAAATACAATACCTATAATAGGATGTAGGTTCCTGTATTATTTTGTAGGTATCTTGTGTTAAGGGTGCTGTAACAGAGTACCAAAGACTTGGTGCTTAAACAACAGAAATTTATTTCTCACTGTTCTAGAAGCTGGAAGTCTCAGAAGGTGTCAGCAAGTCTGACTTCTTGTGTGCCTCTCTCCTTGTCTTGCACCTGACTGCCTTTTCTCTGTGTCCTCACCTGGTCTTTTCTCTGTGTGCATGTCCCGGTGTTTCCTTGTGTGTCCAAATTTCTTTTTATAAAGACACCATCCAGATTGGATTAGGGCCTATCCTTTCTTCATTTTAACACAATCACCTCTTTAAATCACCTATCTCCACAATGCAGAGTACTAACCACTATAAGATCATGGTGTGCCACCTCAAAGGTCTGTCTCCAAATGTAGTTACATTCTGAGGTACTGGAGGTTAGGGCTTCTAATTATGAATTTTGCAAGGGACACAATTCAGCCAATAACGCTACCTTCTATTAGGCTGATGAAGTTCCATCTGTTTCAGTTGCTGAGAGCTTTTGTCATGAATGAATATTGAATTTGTTGAAGTGATGTTTTTGGAAATACTATATATATATGTATATATATACATATATATGTTTATATATGTATATGGGCTTCCTGGGTGGCTCAATGGGTAAAGAATTTGCCTGCAATGTAGAAGATGGTGAGATGCAAGTTTGATCCCTCAGGAAGATTCCCTGGAGGAGGGCATGGCAACCCACTCCAGTATTCTTGCCTGCAGAATGCCATGGACAGAGGAGCCTGGCAGGCTACAGTCCATAGAGTCACAAAGAATTTGAGATGACTGAAGCAACTGAACACACACACACACACAAACACATACACACGTATGTATATATATACTGCTGGATTCCATCTGCCAGTATTTCATTTTGTATTTTGTAAACATTTTCATAAGGTAGATTTTTTTTCCTTTCATTTTAACCTAGCTATGTCATTATATTTGAGGTGAATTTCTTATAGACAGCATATAATCTCATATTTTTATTGTTTCTAAATCCATCATCCATCTGGTAGCCTCTGTGTTTTAACTGGTATATTTTGAACATTTAATCTAATTATTGATATATTTGAACTTGGACCTATCGTTTTATTATTTATGTTCTGTTTTTTTCCTTTCTGTTTTCCTTCTTTTCCTTTTTTTGTTTTTGCTTATTTGAACACAGTTTAGTATTCAATTCAATGATGTTTTTCATGAGCAGTGTTATGATTCCTCAATAGATTGAAGACAAAATTGGGAAGTCAGTCAAATATGTTATGGGGATTCCAGCCTTTCCTTTCCACAGCTTTTGCCAACTTCAGTAGCCCCAGAACACTCACTTTTTCATGCAGAAGGATTCCTGTGTCCTTTTATACCTGGAGTGGATAAATTGGGTCCAATCATATGTATCAACTATTATTAGGATGCTGTGTTGAGAAGATTGTCATGTTCAGAAGGAAATTGTGCTGGATTCTATTAGTGATGTCTGTTATGGTCTGGGAAAAGGCAGAGCCAGCTAATATTCTATTGTATTATTTTCTATTTTCCTCTTCTCACATAAAAATATTATTTGCAAAAAGATCTGCTATAGTCAGGGTGGGGTGTTTGTTTGTTTGTTTTTAAATAAATTTAAGGTAATTCTCTTCCCTTATCTCATATCCGTTCTACCATCATTCTGTGCTGCAATTGTGAACTAAAGGCCTGATCATCCTTTAAAGGAATTGCTGGGTCAGTGAGCAGTTGTAAGCAACTTCTGGGGAGAAGAAAGTAGTGAGTGCTGGTGGGCAGAATCCAGCTGTGGTTCCTTGTATATCCAGTAAGGCCAATCATGTCTGTGTATATAATAATATAGGAGCCTTCCTTGATTAGAAGAGGAGATTAACAGGCTCAAATGGCAGACCATTCAAATGATATGGTTCCAGTCAGCAGGTGGAATTTCTTAGCAGGGTCAGTGGCTGTTATTACAGCATTGAAAAAGACTCACAGCTTGTAAGAGCTGTCCAAGGAGTCTTGACCTCCATACAGAATGGAAAGAGCATCTGACTGGGAAGACACTAATATGACATATGTCAGTCAGCTTTGTTGTTGTTCATTTGCTCATTCATGTCCAACTCTTTGCGATCCCATGGACTGAAGCATACCAGGCTTACCTATCCTTCACTCTCTCCTGAAATTTGCTCAAACTCGGGTTTATTGAGTCGAGGATACCATCCAACCATCTCATCCTTTGTCACCCCCTTCTCCTCCTACCCTCAATCTTTCCCAGCATCAGGGTCTTTTCCAGTGAGTTGAGTCTTTGCATCAGGTGATCAAAGTATTGGAGCTTCAACTTCAGCATCAGTCATTCCAGTGAATATTCAACCAACTCAGAAGAGTGATTATAACTATGGGCTTTGTAATAAAACACACATGACTTTGAATTCTGGATTTACCACTTATTAGTTGTGAAACTCAGGATCAGCTGCTACTTCTCTGACACTTGGTTTCCTCATCTGTTAAAATAGGATAGGAACATTTATTCACTTTTCTCTCTGGGTGACTGTGGAGACCAACTGACATAATCTGAAGAAGAAAATGCCTGGCGCTGGCAGTAGATACTCAGTGAACATTAGCTTTTCATTATTCTTAAGTTGTGCTGTGGGTGTCAACAGTCGCTACTCACCTTGGTTTTTCTGACAGGGTGCCCACCAGGGGCAAAATCCTCAGTATGGCATTTTTGGATGGCCAAAGACCTATGTTTTTCATGCTGAACTAAATGAGTTCCTTAAGTCTAATATTACCAGAACTAACAATGATTTATTTTTTTAAAAATTGCCATGAAATTCAAGACAGTTTTAAATTGTGAATCTCTTTCTTTAAAACAAAAATTTCACCTAAGTAAATGTTAATATTTCAGGAAAATTCTTTGAGGGGTTTTAACCAACACATATAGATGCTGTAGTTCAATTTGCATTTATGTAAGTATTCCTAATATTTCATTTTAAATGAGCTTTATCTCTCTTGTAAGACAAAAAATTGATTTCTTCTTTTTAGCAAAATGGGTGCCTACTAGAATTCATGGTTAAGAGATGTGGTGCAGCTGTTCCTTTTTTCTCCCACTCAGCATGGAAATAGCCTTACAAGAGCAAGGCAGAAGTGAACAATAGACATAATATTTTTTAAAAAATGTGCTTCTGCAAAAGATTGGTGGTTTAACAAAGATCGACATCAGTATGGTATTCTCTCCATGAATCCTCAAGGCTGCACAGAATAACCTCCCTTATTGATGACTATAATCAATCTTCCAGCTCTGATTTCTCCTTCATACCATGGTGACTCTCTTAAAATACATTGTTCAGTTCAGTTCAGTTCAGTCGCTCAGTCATGTCTGACTCTTTGCGACCCCATGGACTGAAGCATGCCAGACTTCCCTATCCATCACCAACTCCCGGAGCTTACTCAAACTCATGTCCAGTGAGTCAGTGATGCCATCTAACCACCTCATTCTCTGTCATCCCCTTCTCCTCCCACCTTCAATCTTTCCTAGCATTACTGCTAAGTCGCTTCAGTCGTGTCCGACTCTGTGTGACCCCATAGATGGCAGCCCACCAGGCTCCCCTGTCCCTGGGATTCTCCAGGCAAGAACACTGGAGTGGGTTGCCATTTCCTTCTCCAATGCATGAAAGTGAAAAGTCAAAGTGAAGTCGCTCAGTCATGTCCAATTCTTCGAGACCCCATGGACTGCAGCCCACCAAGCTCCTCCGTCCATGTGACTTTCCAGGCAAGAGTACTGGAGTGGGCTGCCATTGCCTTCTCCGAGCATTAGGGTCTTTTCAAATGAGTCAGATCTTTGTATCAGGTGGCCAAAGTATTAGAGTTCAGCTTCAGCATCAGTCCTTCCAATGAGTATTCAGGACTGATCTCCTTTAGGATGGACTGGTTGGATCTCCTTGCAGTCCAAGGGACTCTCAAGAGTCTTCTCCAGCACTACAGTTCAAATGCATCAATTGGTGCTCAACATTCTTTATGGTCCACCTCTCACATCCATACATGACTACAGGAAAAACTGTAGTTTTGACTAGATGGACCTTTGTTGGCAAAGTAATGTCTCTGCTTTTTAATAGGCTGTCTAGGTTGTTCATAGCTTCTCTTCCAAGGAGCAAGCCTCTTTTAATTTCATAGCTGCAGTCACTGTCTGCAGTGATTTTGGAGCCCAAGATAATAAAGTCTGTCACTGTTTTCATTGTATCCTCATTTATTTGCCATGAAGTGATGGGACCAGATTTCATGATTTTAATTTTCTGAATGTTGAGTTTTAAGCCAACTTTTTCACTCTCTGCTTTCACTTTCATCACTGTAGGGATGGGCTTTCCTTGTGTTTCTATACTGGGCTGAGGGCAGGAGGAGAAATGGATAACAGACATTGAGGTGGTTAGGTGGCATAACCAAATCAATGGACATGCATGCTTGCCTGATAAGTTGCTTCAGTCTTTTCTGACTCTGTGTGACCCTATGGACTGCAGCATGCCAGGTTCCTCTGTCCATGGGATTCTTCAGGCAGGAAAACTGGAGTAGGATGCTGTGCCCTCCTCCAGGGGATCTTCCCGGCCCAGGTATCAAACCTGTGTCTCTTGCATCTCCTGCATTGACAGGTGGGTTATTTACCACTAGTGCCATCTGGGAAATCCCAATGAGACAAGAGTTTGAGCAAACTCTGAAAGATAGTGAAGGACAGGGAAGCCTGACATACTACAGTCCAGGGGGTCACAGAGAGTCAGACTCAGTTTAGCAAACAACAACAGCAACTGGACTGGGAGAAGTTCCCTGAAAAAGCCCCCAATAGTAGAATTTCAGGAGGTAGAATTCTCATCTGGAATTTATTACCAAAGTAACTTTTGAACAGCTGTTTGACACATGTTCCCAGTCTCCGGAGAAGAGGAACCACAATGTGGAGCTCAGGATTTATTGAGGTTCTGTATTCAAATGTGACTTTTTAGGCTTACTAACGATCTGTGACAGGAAATACGAAGGTCTCACCCAAATCCACATTCTCCTCTTCATTCTGGGCACAGAGCTAGACTATGTTTCCCTGCCTCCTTTGTAGTTAGGTGTGGTCATGTGCCTGAGTTTCAACTGAAAGTGCTTCATCTAAACTTCTTGCAAGTTCCATTCTTCTTTCCTTCTGGCTGGTTAGAATGAGTTGATTCTAGAACAACCTTGGAAGCCTCTGTTGAATGCTGCAGCACCTCCATCAGCTTGGACTCCCTGAATGACTAGTTGGCCAACGTGCTCACTTGTTCAGTCCTGTTTCATAGGTAAGAAATAAAATTCTATTGAGTTTGAGCCATTATATCTTTGGGAGCTTATTCACTATAGCAGTTAACTTATCCTAACTATGTGTGCTTAGTCACTCAGTCTTGTCTGACTCTCTGCAGCCCCATGGACTGTAGCCTGCCACATGCCTCTGTCCATGGGATTCCCCAGGCAAGAACATAGGAGTGGGTTGCCATTTTCTTACTCTGGGAGATCTTCCCAACCCAAGGATGGAACCCATGTCTCCTGAGTCTCCTGCATTGGCAGGCACATTCTTTACCACTTGCACCACCTGGGAAGCCCTATGCTAACTATAACATAATTTTCCACACTTATATACACAATGTATGTTTTAACAGGGCTATGAGTCTGGCTGACACGGGGCCAGTACTCCTTTCAGCAATCTGGTATATCTTAATTCTCATGCATCCTTTTCTCTCGAGATCTGAGGTCTTGCTTATTGTCCAGTAATGCTAAAGTGGTTCTTTCTCAGACTCTCTGACATTTCCATTCTACCAAATCACTTTGAGGAAATTTCTCTTTGGTCACATTTTTTATTCAACCACTCATTCATTTCACCATTTGATGAGTAAATTATTCATTCATTTTATTCTACATTCTAAATTCATTAGACTGACCATTCTAAAAATGTTGCAAATATGGAAGGCAGTTTATAAGATTAATGAGACCAAAAAGTGGCCTATGATAAAAGAAAGAACAACAAGGGTAGAATCAACAAAATGAAGCCAGAAATGTTAGCTAACATACAAGGACTCATCTTTTTTTTTTTAAGAGCTCATCTTGTTAGCCCCTGCCCCCTCTAATAGCTTACTCCTGAAGCTGCTGCTAGCTGCTTCTTCTCACCTTCATAAATCCTAATATCTTTGGAGACATTTCTTTAAACATTTTCTGATGGCCCCAAACTTCTCTCTCCTCCTCTGGGGTCCTTAATGACTTGTTATTCTCTTAAATTTCAGTTAGGCAGTTGGACAGTAGGTGTGGGCAGACAACTTGGGAAGTAATTTTTCTTATTATTCATGGAACTATTTTTTCATGTATCATATTTATTTTCTATTTATACTTCTTATACTGTGAGATTGCATTCTAATCTATTACTGATTTTTCTATTGTGTTTCTTTTTTATTGATGTATGGATGTACTTTGATATGAATGATATTAATCACATTTAACATGTTACAAATATTTTTCCCAATCTGCCTTTTATCTTTTGAAAAATACGTATGCAAGTTATGTGTGTGTGTATATATATATATATATATATATGTATGTATATATATATTTGAATTTGTTCATTTTTCTTTAAGCCTTTATTTTTTGAGCAGTTTAGGTTGACAGCAAAATTGAGGGGCATATACAGAGATTTTCTGTAAACTCCCTGCTCCCACATACACATAACCTTCTCTATTACCCAAGTGGTACATTTGTTACCATTATCACCCAACATCCCTAGTTTGCATTAGGGTCCATTCTTGGTGTTGCATATTGTATGGGTTTGATGTATCCACCATTATAATATCATACAGAGTAGTTTTACTGCCCTAAAATCCTCTGTGCTCTGCCTATTCATCCCTACCTTCTTCAAACCCCTGATCTTTTTACTATTTCCATAGTTTTGCTTTTTCCAAAATGTCATATAGAGTTGGAATCATGCAGTATATAGCCTTTTCAGATTGGCTTCTTTCACTTAGTAACATGTATTTAATTTTGCTCCATTTCTTTTTGCGACTCAGTCGCTTACTTCTGTTTAGCACTGGAAAGAATTCCATTGTTTGGATGTACCACAGTTTAAACAGTTACCTACTAAAGAACATTTTGGCTGTTTCCAAGTTGTGGCAGTTATGAATTGCCAAAAGTTGCTATAAACATTCATGTGCAGGTTTTTATGCAGGTAAATACCAAGGAGTGTGATTGCTGGATCATATGGTAAAAGTTTTGTAAGAAACCAGCCGTCTTCCACAGTGGCTTACCATTTGGCATTCCCACCAGCAATTTGTGACAGTTCCTATTGCTCTACAAACTGACCATCATTTAGTGTTCTCTGTGTTCCAAATTTTGCCCATTTTAACATGTATGTAGTAGTATATCATTGTTGTTTACTTTTGCATTTCCTCTAATAATATATGATGTGGAATGTCTTTACATGTTTATTTTTCATCTGTAAATCTTTTTTGGTGAGGTATCTGTTAAGCTCTTAGGCTCATTTTATAATTGAGTTGTTTTCTTATTGTTGAGTTTTAAGAGTTCTTTGTATATTTTGGGTAGAAATCCTTTATTGGAAATGTCTTTTGTAAATATTTTCTCCCAGCTTTAGGCGAGTCTTCTCATTCTCTTGAAATCTTTTGCAGTTATTTCTTTTGTGGATCATGCCTATGATGTTATATGTAAAAATGCATCACCATCCCCAAGGTCATTTAGGTTTTCTCCTATATTATTGTAAATTTAACTCAGATAACCATTATATCTACTACTGTGGGCAGGAATCCCTCAGAAGAAATGGAGTAGCCATCATGGTCAACAAAAGAGTCTGAAATGCAGTACTTGGATACATAACCTTCTCTATTACCCAAGTGGTACATTTGTTACCATTATCACCCAACATCCCTAGTTTGCATTAGGGTCCATTCTTGTGTTGCATATTGTATGGGTTTGATGTATCCACCATTATAATATCATACAGAGTAGTTTTACTGCCCTAAAATCCTCTGTGCTCTGCCTATTCATCCCTACCTTCTTCAAACCCCTGATCTTTTTACTATTTCCATAGTTTTGCTTTTTCCAAAATGTCATATAGAGTTGGAATCATGCAGTATATAGCCTTTTCAGATTGGCTTCTTTCACTTAGTAACATGTATTTAATTTTGCTCCATTTCTTTTTGCGACTCAGTCGCTTACTTCTGTTTAGCACTGGAAAGAATTCCATTGTTTGGATGTACCACAGTTTAAACAGTTACCTACTAAAGAACATTTTGGCTGTTTCCAAGTTGTGGCAGTTATGAATTGCCAAAAGTTGCTATAAACATTCATGTGCAGGTTTTTATGCAGGTAAATACCAAGGAGTGTGATTGCTGGATCATATGGTAAAAGTTTTGTAAGAAACCAGCCGTCTTCCACAGTGGCTTACCATTTGGCATTCCCACCAGCAATTTGTGACAGTTCCTATTGCTCTACAAACTGACCATCATTTAGTGTTCTCTGTGTTCCAAATTTTGCCCATTTTAACATGTATGTAGTAATATATCATTGTTGTTTACTTTTGCATTTCCTCTAATAATATATGATGTGGAATGTCTTTACATGTTTATTTTTCATCTGTAAATCTTTTTTGGTGAGGTATCTGTTAAGCTCTTAGGCTCATTTTATAATTGAGTTGTTTTCTTATTGTTGAGTTTTAAGAGTTCTTTGTATATTTTGGGTAGAAATCCTTTATTGGAAATGTCTTTTGTAAATATTTTCTCCCAGCTTTAGGCGAGTCTTCTCATTCTCTTGAAATCTTTTGCAGTTATTTCTTTTGTGGATCATGCCTATGATGTTATATGTAAAAATGCATCACCATCCCCAAGGTCATTTAGGTTTTCTCCTATATTATTGTAAATTTAACTCAGATAACCATTATATCTACTACTGTGGGCAGGAATCCCTCAGAAGAAATGGAGTAGCCATCATGGTCAACAAAAGAGTCTGAAATGCAGTACTTGGATGCAGTCTCAAAAATGACAGAATGATCTCTGTTCATTTCAAAGGCAAACCATTTAATATCACAGTTATCCAAGTCTATGCCCCAACCAGTAAAGCTGAAGAAGCTGAAATGAATGGTTCTATGAAGACCTACAAGACCTTTCAGAACTAACACCCAAAAAAGATGTCCTTTTCATTATAGGAGCTGCTACTGCTACTGCTAAGTCGCTTCACTCGTGTCCGACCCTGTGCGACCCCAGAGATGGCAGCCCACCAGGCTCTGCCATCCCTGGGATTCTCCAGGCAAGAACACTGGAGTGGGTTGTTATTTCCTTCTCCAATGCATGAAAGTGAAAAGTGAAAGAATGCAAAAGTAGAAAGTCAAGAAACACCTGGAGTAACAGGCAAATTTGGCGTTGGAATGTGGAATGAAGCAGGGCAAAGACTAATAGAGTTTTGCCAAGAAAATGCACGGTCATAGCAAACAACCTCTTCCAACAACACAAGAGAAGACTCTACACATGGACATCACCAGATGGTCAACACCGAAATCAGACTGATTATGTTCTCTGCAGCAAAAGATGGAGAAGCTCTATACAGTCAACAAAAACAAGACAGGAGCTGACTGTGGCTCAGATCAGGAACTCCTTATTACCAAATTCAGACTGAAATAGAAGAAAGTAGGGGAAACCGCTAGACCATTCAGGTATGACCTAAATCAAATCCCTTATGATTATACAGTGGAAGTGAGAAACAGATTTAAGAGCCTAGATCTGATAGAGTGCCTGATGAACTATGGAATGAGGTTTGTGACACTGTACAGGAGACAGAGATCAAGACCATTCTCATGGAAAAGAAATGCAAAAAAGTAAAATGGCTGTCTGGGGAGGCCTTACAAATAGCTGTGAAAAGAAGAGAGGCGAAAAGCAAC
Organism: Madoqua kirkii; assembly: GCA_006408675.1. Classification (NCBI taxonomy): domain Eukaryota; kingdom Metazoa; phylum Chordata; class Mammalia; order Artiodactyla; family Bovidae; genus Madoqua; species Madoqua kirkii. Next base: position 23,052 of record SJYC01008758.1, read on the forward strand.
AGAGAAAAGGAAAGATATAAGCATCTGAATGCAGAGTTCCAAAGAATAGCAAGAAGAGATAAGAAAGCCTTCTTCAGATGTGTATAAGAGACAGCTCTGGGATACATTAGTGCTAGTTATCAAGCCACACCCAATTGGCTTTTGAGTATATTGATTTTCTAATCAAAATATACAGGGTAGCTGAATTATTAGAAAATATATGCATTTTAAACAATCAGGGATGACAGGAGTTTAGTAATAAATACATCAGAATTGGTTTTCCTGTGACAGTCCCATATCATTGTAAAAGTTAACATATATACAATCTTACCATGAGCTGAGAAGTTGTCTAAGCACTTTAACTGTAGTAACTTATTTAATTCTCACTAAAACAACAACAACAACAACAGCAACAAAACTAACAGATGGGTATAACTGTTGCTCTTTTTCAAAATTTTATCACTTTATCTACTTTGTATTGTCTGGCGTGTGTGTGTGTGTGTGTGTGTGTGTGTGTGTGTGTGTGTGTGTTTCTAAACAAGAGAAAAAATGTATTAGCGATTCATTCATATGAATGATCATGAACACTATTATCAAAATCCCAGATGCATTCTTCTTTTCATATTCATTATTTTTTAAATTATCCAAAGTAAAAATAGAAAGTTTAAACATTCTACCAATCTAATGAGTACACAATAGGTATTATAACTATGAACATTACCCTTAGCGCTTGTGTCGTGAGGTCTGATAAAGCATTTGGCGCACTATCCTTCTCATATAACCTTCCAAAGAGAGTCACTGTCAAAACAGGTCCAGATGTTGGCTTCAGGCTGAACAAGCGTCCATCACTTGATACCTAATTAAAACACAGGGAAGCTGACTGAGAATGACTTTCAGTTGTAGAACCTCACAACACACTCTTAAAATTTGGTACAACTGGATGAAGAAACAATGAAAATAATGGCCATATTCTACTTCATCTGAAATACTTGAAAAGGTAGAGAAAAACTAGAGCCATAGAATTGGCACTTATTGGAATATCTGTATTCTACATCTTATAATTTACTCACGGGCATCCCATGAGTCAATAAACACAAAACAATTGATTTGAGAATATATGAGAGAGCTCTTGTTCTCTCAGGCAAGAAAGACTCCTCCAAAGGATCAGGAGGGCTTGACTAAGGGGGCGTTGAGCTGAGCTTCTATCATCCATCATACTCACTCATCACAGCCTCCCTATCTGCTCACTGTCCTCAACTCCCCACGGTAACTGTTTGGACCAAGAAAGGGGAGTAAGAATGGCATTTGCAGGTAAAGTCAGTGGGACAATGTGGCTGAACAGAACAGTTGTGCAGGAAGAAATTATTACCCTCTTAAAAGGGTTGCTTCTTGCCAGTTCAGCCACTATCCAATACTCCTTCAGCTTTTCTTTCTTTCCTTTTCTGGATGGTCACCCAGGGCCTTCGAACACACCACGAAAAAGAATTCTTTTCAACTGTCCTAGGCCACCCCTCCCCTAAAAAAGGAAGCTTCCTCTGGTATGATTGGTCCTGCATCTCTTCTCTAGCCTTCTTTCTACTTGACAGACCTTAAACCGTCCAGCCCACTCCCTGAAGTCCCCACAGTAAAATATATTTCTTTACACTAGTTATTCTCTAAAATAGTGGTCCCCAACCTCCAGGATCCAATGCCTGATGATCTGACGCGGAAATGATGTAATAATAAAAGAAATAAAGTGCACAGTAAGTTTCATGTGCTTTTGAGTTGTTGTTCAGTCGCATCCCAAAACCATTCTCTCTA
>SJYC01008759.1:0-15713 GCA_006408675.1 Madoqua kirkii
GAGAAATATCAATAACCTCAGATATGCAGATGATACCACCCTTATGGCAGAAAGTGAAGAGGAACTAAAAAGCCTCTTGATGAAAGTGAAAGAGGAGAGTGAAAAAGTTGGCTTAAAGCTCAACATTCAGAAAATGAAGATCATGGCACCTGGTCCCATCCCTTCATGGGAAATAGATGGGGAAACAGTGGAAACAGTGTCAGACTTTATTTTGGGGGGCTCCAAAGTCACTGCTGATGGTGATTGAGGCCATGAAATTAAAAGACACTTAGTCTTTGGAAGAAAAGTTATGACCAACCTAGATAGTATATTCAAAAGCAGAGACATTACTTTGCCACCTAAGGTCCGTCTAGTCAAGGCTATGGTTTTTCCAGTAGTTGTGTATGGATGTGAGAGTTGGACTATGAAGAAGGCTGCTGCTGCTGCTAAGTCGCTTTAGTCGTGTCTGACTCTGTGCGACCCCCATAGACGGCAGCCCACCAGACTCTCCCATCCCTGGGATTCTCCAGGCAAGAATACTGGAGTGGGTTGCCATTTCCTTCTCCAATGCATGAAAGTGAAAAGTGAAAGTGAAGTCACTCAGTGGTGTCCTGAAGAAGGCTGAGCGCCGAAGAATTGATGCTTTTGAACTATGGTGTTGGAGAAGACTCTTGAGAGTCCCTTGGACTGCAAGGACATCCAACCAGTCCATTCTGAAGGAGATCAGCCCTGGGATTTCTTTGGAAGGAATGATGCTAAAGCTGAAACTCCAGTACTTTGGCCACCTCATGGGAAGAGTTGACTCATTGGAAAAGACTTTGATGCTGGGAGGGATTAGGGGCAGGAGGAGAAGGGGACGACCGAGGATGAGATGGCTGGATAGCATCACTGATTCAATGGATGGGAGTCTGAGTGAACTTCAGGTTGGTGATGGACAGAGAGGCCTGGCGTGCTGCGATTCATGGGGTCCCAAAGAGTCGGACATGACTGAGTGACTGAACTGAAGACTTTTAGAGTTTTGCATTTAAAATTTAGGTCTATGATCCTTTGAGTTAATTTTTTTGAAGGGTGTGAAACTGAGTAGGGCCCTGTGGGGCTCCCAGGCACAGAGCCCTTTCTCTCTCCTGTTTCTTGTAGGTAAGAGTTCAGCTTCCATGACCTTCCCTGAGTTCAAATGGGTGGATTTCAACAGTTGCTAATCAAGGGAGAAGCAGCCAAAAAACCCCTGAAACAAGATTAAAGGGACCAGAGAAACTCATGAAGATTGAGATTCAGACCACCTAAGATTAAGGGACTACAAGCTCTGCTCATACCCTAATCTTATCAGAGACCCCACCTTTGAACCACTGTTTTAAAACCCTTCATCAGATCCTCTGTATGTAGAGATACATAGTTTTTAGAGATAGGAGCCCAGTGTGTCTCCCTTTGTCTGGCAAAGTAATAAAGCTATCGTTTTGTCCTTCACCCAAAACTCTGTCTTCAATATTTGATTCAGTACACGTGTACAGAGAGGCCAAACTTTTGGTAACAACTGTAAAGTATATGTCTAGATTCTTTTTTTTTTTTTTTTGAAGATGGCTGGATGGCTTCACGGACTCGATGGACGTGAGTCTGAGTGAACTCCGGGAGATAGTAATGAACAGGGGAGGCCTGGCGTGCTGTGATTCATGAGGTTGCAAAGAGTTGGACACGACTGAGCAGCTGAAGTGAACTGAACCGTAGTTATTTACAGGAGCTTTTTATGGAAAACCAGCTCAAATATTTTTGGGTGCAGGGGTAGTTCAAATGCACTGAGACCTTCAGTGTTCACTTGCTAATAGCCTCCAGAAACCCTGTTCTCCTTGAGTGACAAGGTCAGCCGGGCAGCACGTGTGTTCCTGTCACCATCAACTGGAAATATGAAGTTTAAAGAGTTTCACCATCAAATGCAGTGTCGTGGTCTGCCCCTGAAGCACGTGTTTATACTCATGTGTGCAAGTGTGAAGCAAACACAAATCCTCAGTGGAAAACCGGCAGAGGACACGAGCAGACAATTCTTTTTTAAAAACTGCACAACTTAGCACTCTAGGTGCGGATTAGCGAGCCGCATCCTGTTGCGTGAGGTGACAGATGCCAGAGCCCGCAGGAGGTGCAAAGCTTATAAACAGAGGCGAGACCAGCACGAAGAAGGGGATGGGCCTTCCTCCCCTGAAGCAGGCGGCCGCGCCCTACAGAAAGCCGCTCGATCCTCCAGGCATTTGTTGTGAGGAGTGTTCATGGTTTACGTATTGCTGAAGCCTTGCTTGGAGAATATTGAGCATTACTTTACTAGCATAGAATCAGTTTTTGACATCCATAAAATAAATTTCTGAGATTTAATTAGTTTTGCATTGAGTCTGTAATTCAGATTGGGAAGAACTGATATCCTAACAACATTATCTTCCTACCCATGAACACGGACTGTCTCTCTTTTTGTTTATTTAGTACTTTGCTTTTATTCATTAGAATTTTGTATTTTTTCTCATATAGATCCTATATATTTTTTATTAAGTTTTACCTAAAGATTTCACTTTAGGAATGCTAATGTTAATGGTATTGTGTTTTTAAATTCAAATTATACTTACTGGTTGTTTAGTATGTAGCAAAATGACTCATTAATGTTGTGTCCTGCAACCCGGCTGTAATCACTCATTCCAGGAGTTTTTGATTGATCTCTTCAGATCTTCTAGATAGTCATGTCATCTATAGGTAACAAAGACAGTTTTTGTCTTTCTTTCCAATCTGTATTCCCTTTACTTTCTTTTTTTGTCTTACTGTATTAGCAAGGACATTCAGTACAATGTTGAAAAGAAGTGGTGAGGGGGGACACTTTTGTCTTGTGTCTGATTTTAGTGGGAAAGCTTTGAGTTTCTCGCCATGAAGTATGATATTAAGTGTAGTGTTTTTCATTTGTTTATTTTTAACAGATAATTTTCATCCAATTGAGGAAGTTTCCCTCTGTTCCTAGTTTATTGAGACTTTTTGTCATGTGTGGGTATTGGATTTTGTTAAATGCTTTTTCTACATCTATTGGTATTTAGTTCAGTTCAGTCGCTCAGTCATGTCTGACTCTTTGCAACCCCATGGACTGCAGCACGCCAGGCCTCCCTGTCCATCACCAACTCCTGGAGCTTTCTCAAACTCATGTCCATCAAGTTGGTAATGACATCCGACCATCTCATCCTCTGTAGTCCTCTTCTCCTCCCACCTTCAATCTTTCCTAGCTTCAGGGTCTTTTCAAATGAGTCACTTTCTCATACCAGGTGGCCAAAGTATTGGAGTTTCAGTTTCAGCATCAGTCCTTCCAATGTACACTGAGGACTGATCTCTTTTAGGATGGAATGGTTGGATCTCCTTGAAGTCCAAGGGACTCTCAAGAGTTTTCTCCAACACCATAGTTCAAAAGCATTCATTCTTTGGCACTCAGCTTTCTTTATAGTTCAACTCTCACATCCATACATGCTGGAAAAACCATTGCTTTGGCTAGATGGACCTTTGTTGGCAAAGTAATATCTCTGCTTTTTAATATGCTGTCTAGGTTGGTCATAGCTTTTCTTCCAAGGAGCGAGTCTTTTAATTTCATGGCTGCAGCCACCATGTTCAGTGATTTCGGAGCCCAAGTAAGTCAGGTCTGTCACTGTTTCCCCATATATTTGTTATGGAATTGATGGGACTGGATGCCATGATCTTAGTTTTCTGAATGTTGAGTTTTAAGTCAGCTTTTTCTCTCTCTTCTTTCACTTTCATCAAGAGGCTCTTTAGTTCTTGTTTGCTTTCTGCCATAATAGTGGTGTCATCTGCATATTTGAAATTATTGATATTTCTCCTGGCAATCTTGATTATGGCTTATGCTTCATCCAGCCTATCATTTTGCATGATGTACTCTGCATATAAGTTAAATAGGCAGGATGACAATATACAGTCTTGATGTACTCCTTTCCCAATTTTGAACCAGACTGTTGTTCCATGTCCAGTTCTAATTGTTGCTTCTTGACCTGCATACAGATTTCTCAGGAGGCAAATATCTATTGGTATAGTCAAATGATGTCTCTCTCTTTTTTTGTTTTAATCTGTTGATGTGATAGATTACATTAATTGATTTTCAGGTGTTGGATCAGACTTGCATAAGTGGGATAAATTCCACTTGGTTATTGTGATGTTATGATTTATAAGGAATATATATATATTTGGTCCTAGTTCCTGTTCTGGTACAGAAATCCTAAAACCTTCAGAATTTCCTAGGTGATGAGAATAAAAAAAAAATACGTCTTTTGTTTTGTTGATGATGTGACATTTTGAAAGCACCTAAATATGGGGGCTTATTGCCCAGGAAAGCAACCATGTGATAAGAGGCTTGAAACTTTCATCCCCACCCTCTGGATTTCTAGGTAGGAGACAGGGCCTGGAGATTGAGTTCAATCACCAATGGCCAATGATTTGATCCACCACGTATGTGTAATGAAGCCTCCACAAAACCCAGAATGATGGTGTTTGGAGGGCTTCTGAATTGTTGAACATGTGGAGACTTAGAAAGAGTGGTGTGCTCAGAGAGAATGGAAATGCTTTGTCCCTTTCTCATACCTTGCCCTATGTATGTCATCCATCTGGCTATTTCTGAATTATAGCTTTTGTAATAAACTGATAATGTAGTTAGTAAACTGTTTTCTTGAAGTCTGTGAGCTACTTTAGCAAATTAATCAAATCCAAGGGAGAAGGCATGGGAAACTGATTTATAGACAGTCTGTCAGAAGCACAGGTAACAGTGCTGTTTAGTTGCTAAGTCATGTCCGATCCTGTGGACTGTAGCCTGCCAGACTCCTCTATTCATGGGATTTCTCAGGCAAGAATACCAGACTAGGTTGCCATTTCCTTCTCCAAGGGATATTTCTGACCGAGGGATTGAACCTATGTCTCCTGCACTGCAAGTGGATTCTTTACCACTGAGCCACCTAGAAAGGCCAGGTAACAATCTGGACTTGGAATTTCATCTGAAATGGGGGCTGTCGTGTGGGACTGAACTCTCAGCTTGTGGAATCTGATGCTATTAATATCCTTGGGTAGATAGAGTCAGAACTGAGTTATTTTAGAGTTGAGTTGACCTGTAGGACTCCCAGCTGGTGTCAGAAATTGCTTGGTGTAGAGTAAAAACCCACAAATCAGAATTGGTATTGTGGTATGCATTTACTCCTTCCTCTTGCCTATCTTGACCTAGATGACCACAGTCAGAGGGTGATGCAAGGTGGGCAGGACATACAGCAGTGTCAACCTGGGGGGCTAACAGTGAGATTTCTTTGAAGAAAGCTTTGTTTGAGCCCAGGGAGGCCTTAGCAAGAGCCAAGTGCCAGGTGGAGGATGTGTGGGCCGCTCTGCATACCTACCCAGTTGGCCAGGCTGCCTGCCATCCATCCATCGATTTGTTCTTTTATTGAACAGATGTTTACCGGGTACCTAGTGTGCTTGGATGAACACAGTGAGCAAGACAGACTCAGACCCAGGCCTCTTGGCACTTGATGAGAAAGACAAGCAGGTTCCCAAACAAGGCTGTGAGGTTTTTTGAGAGATCCAAAGGCATGTGGGAAGGTGCGACACCTCCAGTTGTGTTCACTACTATTTCCTTGGTGCTTAGAACAGCTCCTGGCATCTAGTAGTTGCTTAGTAAATGCCTGGGTAAGTGAAACAGAAGACTGGGAGATGGGCTGCTTCAGACAGGTGGTTCAGAGAAGGCCTTTTTGAAGAGGTAACACCTATGAGCTGAGCCCTAAATTGATAGAAGAAGCCACATGTGATGATCTGGAGAAAAGCAATCCAGACCTAGGGACCTGCTAGGGCCAAGATCATGAGGTGGGAGAGAGCTGGTTCTTCCAACAACTGCAAGGAGGCCAGTGAGACAGAACAGCCCCAGGAGAGGTTAGTGGGATGGGCGGGGCTAAATCATTCAGGATCTGGGAGGCCATGGCCACAAGCAATGGGATGCTATCAGAAGGTTTTAGGAAGGGAAGGACACATTTGCAAAGATGACTGGTGACTGTGGGCAGGATGAGCCATAAGGGCAAGTGTGGAAATTGGGAAGCTGGTTGGAAACTGATTAGTTGCTCAGGCCAGAGGCGATGGAGGCCTGGATGAGGCAAAGTTGGTGAAGACGGAGAAATACAAACAGACCAAGAATGCTTTTTGGAGGCAGAACCTATGGGATCCACTCAGAACCTGTACTGAGTGTCAATGATACACTATGCCAGGTTCTAGGTCCTTTGCGTATTCACTCATTGGATCATTCAACAAATGTTAGCCCTGCCTGCTCTCACATATTTGATCCCTGGGTAGGGAAGATCCCTTGGAGGAGGAAATGGCAACCCACTCCAGTATCTTAGCCTGGAAAATCCCATGGACAGAGGAGCCTAGTGGACTATAGCCCATGGGGTTGCAAAGAGTTGGACATGACTGAAGTGACTGAGCATGCATGCATGAATAGAATTATTTTTGTTCTTTTTTGGATTTGATTTGCTAATTTTTGTGATTTTTTAAATCTGTTTTCATGAGGGACATTGGCTCATGGTTTTCTTTTCTTATAATGTCTTTGTCTGGCTTTAGTTTTAAGGTAATGCTGGCCTAATGGAATGAGTTAAGAAGTATTCCTTCTGCTTCTATCATCTGAAATAGAGTATAGAGAGTTGTATAATTTCTTCCTTAAATGTTTGGTAGCATTTATTAGTGAATCCATTTGGTCTTGCTGTTTTCTTTTATTGAAAATTTATTGATTATGGATTCAATTTCTTTAATACATATAGGCATATCAGATCATCTATTTCTGTTTGTGTAAACTTTAGCAGATTGTGTCTTTCAAGGAATTGGTCCATTTCATTTAATTTATCAAATTTCTGGGCATAAAGTTTTATATAGTATTCTTTTAATATCCTTTTCCATGGGATCTGAAATAATACCCCCTGTTTGGATATAAAATATTGGCAATTTGTATCCTCTCTCTCTTTGTTTTTCTTAGTTAACCTGGCAAGAGGCTTATCAATTTTACTATCTTTTTGAAAAATTACCCTTTGGTTTTATTGATTTTCCCTGTTGATATCATGTTTTCTTTTCTTCTCTCTCTCTTTTAGCCTCACCACATGCACAATCTTAGTTCCCTGACCAGGGACTGAGTCCATGCCCCCTGCAGTGGAAGTATGGAATCTTAACCACTGGACTGCCAAAGAATCTGAAGTACCCTGTTTTCAATTTCAATGATTTTTTGCTCTAATTTTTATTATTTCTTCCAAGTCTATGCCCCAACCTCTAATGCCAAAGAGGCTGAAGTTGAATGGTTCTATGAAGACCTTCAAGACTTTCTAGAACTAACATCAAAAAAAGATGTCCTTTTCATCATAGGGGACTGAAATGCAGAAGTAAGAAGTCAAGAGATACCTGGAGTAACAAGCAAGTTCGGCCTTGGAGTACAAAATGAAGCAGGGCAAAGCTAACAGTTTTGCCAAGAGAACACATTGGTCATAGCAAACACCCTCTTGGGACAACACAAGAGATGACTCTACACATGGGCATCACCAGATGGTCAATATCAGATCCCATCACGTCATGGCAAATAGATGGATAAACAATAGAAACAGTGACAGACATTATTTTCTTGAGTTCCAAAATCACTGCAGATGGTAACTGCAGCCATGAAATCAAAAGACACTGGCTCCTTGGAAGAAAGTTATGACCAACCTAGACAGCATATTAAAAAGCAGAGACATTACTTTGACAACAAAGGTCCATCTAGTCAAAGCTGTGGTTTTTCCAGTAGTCATGTATGGATGTGAGATTTGGACTATAAAGAAAGCTGAGCGCCGAAGAATTGATGCTTTGGAATTGTGGTGTTGGAGAAGACTTGAAAGTCCCTTGGAATGCAAGGAGATTTAACCAGTCCATCCTAAAGGAAGTCAGTCTTGAACATTCATTGGAAGGACTGATACTAAAATTGAAGTTCCAATACTTTGGCCTCCTGCTACAAAGATCTGACTCAACGGAAAAGACCCTGATGCTGGGAAATATTGAAAGCAGGAGACAGGGGTGACAGATCCCATCTGAGATGGATGAGATGGTTGGATGGCATCACTGACTTGATGGATATGAGTTTGAGCAAGCTCCAGGAGTTGGTGATGTGCAGGGAAGCCTGGCGTGCTTCAGTCCATGGGGTTGCAAAGAATCAGACACGGTTGAGTGACTGAACTGAACTGAACTCATGTATATACAGATTCCCAGGTGGCTCAGTAGTTAAGAATCTGAGCAACTAAATCTAAACAAGAGAGTCACTGAGCATGTGTGCACATGTATGTATATACACATATATCAATATATATGTGTGTCTAACTGAATCACTGATGTACAGAAACTAATACAACATTGTATATCAATTTTATTTTGATAAAGAAAGTTAAAAAAAATTCTCATCACACAAAAAAATTTCAAGTAAGTATGATGTTAGATATTAACTAGACTTATTTTAATTATTTTATAACATATACAAATACCAATCACTATGTTATACATTGGAAATTAATGTTATATGTCAGTTATATCTCAATAAAAATATAAACAAACATTTTCAGTCATATTGCTCTTGTTTTAGCAATTTTTTTGTTTAGTATTTGTGTATAGTTTATAAAAGATTATTTTTTAAAGTAAAAAAACTAAATAGTGTATTATATATTTCTAAAGAAATCCAAAGAATACAAATTATGTAAGGAAAGTATTCCCTTTTAATCTTTCCTCCTGTTCTGTCATTTCACTTTCCACCTTTGGGAAAAAACACTTATCAGGTTTGTGTGTATCCTCAAGATACTTAATTTTCCATATACATGATATGTATGTGCTTGGTCGTTCAGTCATGTCTGACTCTTTGCAACCCCATGGACTGTAGCCCGCCAGGCTCCTCTGTCCATGGAAATTTTAGGAATACTGGAGTGGGTTTCCCTCCTCCAGGGGTTTTTCCCAACCCAGGGATCAAATCCAGGTCTCCCTCATTGTAGGTGGATTCTTTACTGTCTGAGCCACCAGGGAAGCTCAATTTTCCACACATTTACATTTAAATATTCACACGGGAATCACATGTGTATACATCAGAATTAGGACCATGCTGTGTATATTATTCTGTAACTTATTTTTTCACTTAGTACATGTTTGGAGAACTTTCCATTTTGTGTGTCCATAGCCACCTAAAAATTGCTATATAATATTCCACTATATCAAAGTTTATTTAATTGTTCTAATTTTAGGAATACTGGAGTGGGTTTCCCTCCTCCAGGGGTTTTTCCCAACCCAGGGATCAAATCCAGGTCTCCCTCATTGTAGGTGGATTCTTTACTGTCTGAGCCACCAGGGAAGCTCAATTTTCCACACATTTACATTTAAATATTCACACGGGAATCACATGTGTATACATCAGAATTAGGACCATGCTGTGTATATTATTCTGTAACTTATTTTTTCACTTAGTACATGTTTGGAGAACTTTCCATTTTGTGTGTCCATAGCCACCTAAAAATTGCTATATAATATTCCACTATATCAAAGTTTATTTAATTGTTCTTTTCTCTATAAGCATTTATATAGTTTTGAATTTTTTATTAATATAAATGATACTGCAAAAAATTCTTTTCACTTTGAACATTTTCGGAAGCATTTCTCTTCTTTAGAAGAGGAATTACTAGATATTTTAAACATTTGAAGACTTATAATTTCACTGAATTCTAGTGAGATCGAGCATTTTTTTCACATATTTACTGGTGATTTATAACTTTTGTATTTTGTAATATTTATCTTTTGCTTTATATGTTATAAATATTTTCTTCCTGTTTCTCACTTGTTCTTTATAATTTGCTTATGGTATCTTCATAGTTATGTTTTTCTACTTTATGAAGTCAAGTCTGCCAATCTTTCAATTTTTTCATTTTTGGCCTAACAAAATCTTCCTTACCACAAGCTCAGAAATAATATGCTCATAGTTTTCTTCTGCATAATATGTGTTGATGAGGTGGACACAGGCTAGCTGTTCAATCAACTTTTTCCCTTTTCCTTCTGAGCACATAGCCAGACTTTATATCCCAACCTTCTTTGCAACTGGTATAGCCATGCTATTGAGTTCTGAGTAATAGAATGCAGACAGAGGCTAATGGACTGTGTGCCATTTCCCACGATTTGCCTGTGTGATATTTTTATACTATTTTTCCACTGATTGTCTGTAAAGAATATAACCCCCAGGAAGAAATGAGGAGCTACATATTGAAGATGATGGAGCCATAATATGAAAAGTGCTAGAATCTGAATCACCCCTTGGAGAAGAGCTGCTTGATCAGAAATATGTATTTTGAATTTAAGGAGATTTTAGGGCACTGTGATGTGAGGATTTATCTGTTATTACAACAATATGTGAACCATGAAATCCAGACAAGGGGAGGGACAAAGGTGGTCACTAATTTAGGCTCACTTGTTCAGTTGTGCTGTGTAGAGCGAGAGACACTGCAAACAAATAAAAGTTAACTAGCATTTGAAACATGGAAATATACTATAGCATTCCTTGCCAGAGCTCTAAATTTCAATAATATAATTATTTTTATAGAATATCACACTGCAAACAAATATCACTTAGGCAGTGGGGAGTGCTCAAAGTGTACAGACCACACTGGGTTTTCCACAGCCCAAGGTGGCATGTGCTTCCTGGGTCCACACTGTTCAGGCTCCAGGGCGCTCTGCAAGGGAACTATCCTAAGTGGGCCCTGGGTTTCATGCACTTCCCAGGTCTAGGCTGCTCAGGTTTTCCAGTGCTCCACACAGGCACAGACCCAGCTGGGCATGTGTTTTGTGCCCTTACCAGGCCCAAGCAGCTCAGGCGACCAAGTGCTTGGCGAGTGCACTGTCCCAGGTGGGCTGTGCATCTTGTTCACCTGCCTGGTTCCGGCTGCTTAGTTTCCCTTGTGTTCAACAAGTGCACTGTCTTAGGTGTGCCGTGTGTCTCCTCTGGGGAGCTGATCTCAGGCTGTGATCCTACTGGCAGTGTCGACTGTCCAGGATCCCAGGAAGATGTGATTAGCAACTCGGAGCCTGTTCACAGTTTGGTGGAAGAAGCCATCTCTGGGGCCAAGATTGCAGCAGCCTCACTTCATGGGAAATAGATGGACAAACAGTGGAAACAGTGTCAGACTTGATTTTTTGGGGCTCCAAAATCACTTCAGATGGTGACTGCAGCCATGAAATTAAAAGACGCTTACTCCTTGGAAGGAAAGTTATGACCAACCTAGATAGCATATTCAAAAGCAGAGACATTACTTCGCCGACTAAGGTCCGTCTAGTCAAGGCTATGGTTTTTCCAGTGATCATGTACAGATGTGACAGTTGGACTGTGAAGAAGGCTGAACACCGAAGAATTGATTCTTTTGAACTGTGGTATTGGAGAAGACTCCTGAGAGTCCTTTGGACTACAAGGAGATCCAACCAGTCCATTCTAAAGGAGATCAGCCCTGGGATTTCTTTGGAAGAAATGATGCTAAAGCTGAAACTCCAGTACTTTGGCCACCTTATGCAAAGAGTTGACTCATTGGAAAAGACACTGATGCTGGGAGGGGTTGGGGTCAGGAGAAAAGGGGGACGACAGACAATGAGATGGCTGGATGGCATCACTGACTCGATGGACGTGAGTCTGAGTGAACTCCGGGAGCTGATGATGGACAGGGACCTGGCATGCTACGATTCATGGGGTAGCAAAGAGTCAGACACGACTGAGTGACTGAACTGAACTGAACTGAATACACTTTGATTCACAGCCTTAACATTCCAGGTTCCTATGCAGTATTTTTCTTCACAGCATCGGACTTTATTTCCATTGTGTCACATCCAGAACTGGGCATTGTTTTTACTTTGGTTCCATCTCTTCATTCTTTCTGCAATTATTTCTCCACTGTTCTCCAGTAGCATATTTGGCACTTACCAACGTGAGGAGTTCATCTGTCAGTGTCATATCTTTTTGCCTTTTCATACTATTCATCTGGTTTTCAAGGCAAGAATACTGAAGTGGCTTGCCTTTCCCTTCTCCAGTGGACCACGTTTTGTCAGCCTTACATATTTCAAAAATTTCTTTTTAAAAAACAGTCTTACTTTTTTGAAAGAATGGTGAAAATAAATTGTAATTATATTTTTAATTTCCCTGTAATTAGCAAAATAATTGATGTATCACTTCCCAAAGTTACTTTGCCATTTCTGTGGAAAATTAAATGTCAAAGATTAGAAACCACTGCATTAATTTACTACTTTCCTCGGCACCAGCTGCTGCCAGTGGACGAGAAAAGTGAGGTTTAGAGACATTCATCAACTTGTGCAAGGTCACAAAAATACCAAGTGCACAGATGGGAATCAAACCTAAGTCTGTTTCAAACCCATGCTCTCTCCCTCATAAATGTACAAATACATTATAATATAATTACAATAGTGAATTCAAACCCTGGCTCCCAACTGAAATTTAGTTTCCCTGCTGTAGGCTCTCCCATCCCCTTTCACCCACAGCATGTCATAATACATCATTTCATATTTTGGGGGGTGATAATCTGTTTAATGTCTAACATCCCTCCTCTTCCCACACTAGACCAAAAGGACCATGCCCGCTATAGGCAGAGATTCTATCTGTTTTTCTACCTCTGTACATTCAACACCCAGCACAGTTAACATAACACAATAGAGACGATGGGTTCTGACAGCAGACAGAAACAAGTGTGTCTTGGTTCTTCTTTTTTTTTTGCAGTGAGGTGGCCAGGCACCAACACAACTTGAAACTTTTTATTGTATAGGACAAAGGTTACAGATCACAGAGATTCAGGAAGACCCACTGGTTGGACCCAACAAAAGATACTATTTCAGAGTTCTCTGGGCTGTGAGGGGACAGGCTTTTTCTGGTAGAAGGTCCATGGCAGTAATCACTACAAGAAGAGCCACATATGAGCCTAGTTTTTGGCTGGTGGGTGGTTAAGGTGGGCCAGCCTCATTTCAACTACTTGAGTGTGACCCTGAAGACATAGATGTGGATTACTGAGTTTGTGGATCTGGGTCAGTGGCTCTGCTGTATCTGCCCCTGGTTCCCACTCATCACAAGCTCCATGGTGGAGGTACTGGCTGCCATGTACAAAGACCTGAAGCTGCCCGCCTGCAGCTGTAGGGCAATGTGGATGGCACAGTTGATAGGTAGGCTCAAGTAGTGGATGTAGATCTCAGTGCAGGCATTCTGACCCTTTGCCCCTCTGCCCAGCAGTTTCTGGCAGCAGGCCAGCTGGACCATAAAGCCAGTCTTCTTGTAGATATAAATGTCTCTGGGCCTCCAGGTCTGCCATGGGGAAGGCACTTCTGCAGGGTGTATTCCACTGGGTCAGGCTCAGCCTCGACTACATCAACTGACTCAGTTTCAGCCACTCTGTGTGCTTCTCTCCAGTCCTCAGGGCCCTCCACGTGCTCCTGGCCCCTCCCCTGCCAGGCCACTCAAGCAACCAGCTATAATACAAGACATTGCCCATAGCCCCCAGGCTGTAAGAAAGGAAGACAGGGAACAGGGTCCACCTCAGGAATGACAGAATGCTAGCAATTCTAGCTTTTAAGAACAAGTTATTTATTTTTTCTTTGGTTAAAAAGGTAGTACTACCTAACCCACTGGAATAAATTTGGGAAAAATGATTTAATACTAATAAATTCCATAGCACGATGCCTTACAGTTAGCCAAAAGTTAAACATGACTTATGAACAAAAATGCTGCTCATTATTATTCTCATAATTATTACATTGAATAAATAGTTGTTGAAAGGATGAATCTAAGCTCATTCAATTCAAAATGTGTGTGTGTGTTTGCTCAGTCACTCAGTCATGTCCAACTCTTTGCAACCCTACAGGTTATAGCCCAGAGGCTCCTCTGTCCATGGAATTTTCCAGGCAAGAATACTGGCGTGCATTGCTATTTTCTCCTCCAGGGGGTCTTCCTGACTCAGGGATTGAAGCCACATCTCTGTGGTCTCCTGCTCTGCCAGATGGAGTCTTTTACCACTTGAACACTGTCAGATTCTTCTTTAATTTTATCCATAAGGGCTTGCTGTGATGCCACTGCTTTGTCACATCACCATCCAAAGGCTCTTTCATCTTAATTTTTTAATGTAAAAGGATTCCTCCATCTAACTGTCTGACCACAGGGCCTCTAATTATTGAATCTTACTGATACTCCAACACACGGAGCTAGTTGTCCATAGCACTTCCCACCCCCTCCCCAGGCTCTACCTATATTGTTTGATTCATATTCTATTTCTAGATGCTCAGAAAATGTTCCAAAAGATAAAACAATAATAGAATGTGGGTTCACCTCTCTGTGTGATGTCCACTTCTCCAGGACTTTGTCCCCTCAGGTTATGGTTGTTTCAACACCTGTCTTAAAACACATTTTAATATTACCCTATCCATTTTTTCATTTTAACTCAGGGAGAGATTTGGTGTGCTGCAAGCCAATCATAACCATTGGAAACAGAACTTCATGTTTAAAATTTACTATTAAAAAAATAAACTTTCAATTTAGAGCAGTATTAGATTTACAGAAAAACTGTGAAGATGTTTCAAAGATTCCTATATTCCCTACATCTTCTATTCATTATTAACATATTACATCAATATGGTCCATTTGTTACAAAATACTGCAATAAAGACCATATTTTATTCAGATTTCAACAGTTTTTTCAAAATATTCTTTTCTGTTTCAGGATTCCAATAAGGATAATATATTGAGATGGCTAGATGGCATCACCGACTCAATGCACATGAGTTTGGGTGAACTCCGGGAGTTGGTGATGGACAGGGAGGCCTCAGTTCAGTTCAGTTCTGCCGCTCAGTCGTGTCTGACTCTTTGTGACCCATGAATCACAGCATGCCAGGCCTCCCTGTCCATCACCATCTCCCAGAATTTGCTCAGACTCACGTTCATCAGGTCAGTGACACCATCCAGCCATGTCATCCTCTGTTGTCCCCTTTTTCTCCTGCCCCCAACCCCTCCCAGCATCAGTCTTTCCCAATGAGTCATTCTTCACATGAGGTGGACAAAGTACTGGAGTTTCAGCCTTAGCATCATTCCTTCCAAAGAAATCCCAGGGTTGATCTCCTTCAGAACAGACTGGTTGGATCTCCTTGCAGTCCAAGGGACTCTCAAGAGTCTTTTCCAACACCACAGTTCAAAGGCATCAATTCTTCGGTGTTCAGCTTTCTTCACAGTCCAACTCTCACATCCATACATGACAACTGGAAAAAACCTAGCCTTGACTAGACAGACCTTTGTTGGCCAAGTAATGTCTCTGCTTTTGAATATGCTGTCTAAATTGGCCATAACTTTTCTTCCAAGGGATAAGCAGCGTTTAATTTCATGGCTGCAATCACCATCTGTAGTGATTTTGGAGCCCAAAATTCAAGTCTGACACTGTTTCCACTGATTCCCATCTATTTCCCATGAAGTGATGGAACCAGATGCCATCATCTTAGTTTTCTGAGTGTTGTGCTTTAAGCCAACTTGTTTACTCTCCTCTTTCACTTTCATCAAGAGGCTTTTTAGTTCTTCATTTTCTGTCATAAGGGTGGTGTCATCTGCATATCTGAGGTGATTGATATTTATCCTGGCAATCTTGAATCCACCTTGTGCTTCTTCCAGCCCAGCATTTCTCATGATG
>SJYC01008762.1:0-17718 GCA_006408675.1 Madoqua kirkii
CGCCACCCTGAAACCTCAATGTCCCTGTGGAAGGGCTGCTGCCTTGAGGATTTTACGTGGCGGTTCTGCTACTTGCTGGTTACTTTCTAGGCTTCCCTTATCTTCAGGGGTTTATATCTTTTGAATTTAGTTCCAAGTCACAGACTCTCAGGGTCTCTGTTCCCTGCAAAGATAAGAAGGTTAACTCAATGGATGACCTTCTCAGGTCCCTTCCAGTGTAACATTTAATGAAACAATCTGCAAATGCAGACCACCAATGTATTGAAAAACGGAATATTTCCTGCCATATCAATAAACAAGGATTTCACAGTCATCAGAGATTCCAGCTCTCCAGGGCAACCAGGAAAGAGAACAACACCTGTGATCCCACAGCTATCAGGCTGCAGCTGCTCCCCAGGGTGAACACTGAAAACCAAAAGACGCTGGCCCCAGATAGCCGAGATGCATATGAGAGGAATGATTTCAGTGAGCCCAGACTCTTGCATCTTCCCATACATAGAAAATCGCTAAATTCCTTAACTTGAGATATCTGTTGCTTCTGACTCTTTGTGACCTCAATGACTGCAGCATGCCAAGCTTCCCTGTCCTTCACTGTCTCCCAGAGTTTGCTCAGACTCACGTCCATTGAGTCGGTGATGCCATCCAAAGATCTCCTTCTCCTCCTGCCCTCAATCTTTCCCAGCATCAGGGCCTTTCCCTTAATTTTCTGGTTTTCCTTAATTAACAATAACCGTTTGATGTTCAGATTATGTGTCCTTTGTTACAAACTTCTGTATAACCTGACTCTACTCCCCATCCCCATCTCAGAGCAGTTCTCTTAGGGTTACTTGAGATGCTATCTCTTGGGTTTGAAGTCCTAAAAATTCCCACCAAATAAAACACAATTCTTAAGTTTTAGATAGTGATTATTTTTTAAGTCGACAGTATCAAACATTCCAGAAAACACAAGGTATGGATAATCAGGACTGAAAAGAAGGGCTCAAATGCATGTGGAACACAATAGTACATGTTTTCTTAAACATTGCTTCTGTGTACACACAGAACTCAGGTTTTATTTACTTTCTAGTCAGGCCTGCTCAAAGACCTGGTTAGCTCTCTTTAAAGGGCTCCCTAGGGCAAGCATCCCCTAGGGCAAGGGAGCACTGCTCATGTTCATAAATAAAACTGGGTTCCCACATTAAGAAATGACTGTTCTTTCTCATATCCTTGCTCAAATATTTTGTTTGCTGAGAAATAGGGGGTAGGGAGAGTAGAGAAGGTTATGAGAGGTTTCATGGGAAAATGTGCAAAAGTATAAACAAAGATATCTTTTAGCTCTCTTTAAAGGGCTCCCTAGGGCAAGCATCCCCTAGGGCAAGGGAGCACTGCTCATGTTCATAAATAAAACTGGGTTCCCACATTAAGAAATGACTGTTCTTTCTCATATCCTTGCTCAAATATTTTGTTTGCTGAGAAATAGGGGGTAGGGAGAGTAGAGAAGGTTATGAGAGGTTTCATGGGAAAATGTGCAAAAGTATAAACAAAGATATCTGTGCTCTTCATCTTCTAAGAGTGACTACGGCTTACTTGTAGGTTCCTTTCTTCCTTTTTTCCTTACTTCCCTTTTTTTCCCAGAAAAACGTCTCTGGTAGCAAATGCTTAGGCACCTGAAGTCAGAACCTCGGTGCAGATCACTGAAAAAAGAGCAGGGTAACATCTGACTTGGGAATTCATTTCACTCCCCGCCCCCAAAAGGCTTATTTTATTTTGTATTTCCCCTGGGTTAATTAAAAAATATAAACAGTAGTAACATTATTGTCTAGCTCCTCCTCTCACACCCCATTAACAGGGAGTTAGGTTGGACAGGGGAGTGACTGACACCCACAAAGTAATTGGAAGTCTGGGACGGTTCCCAAACCTCTTCTAGACAGGAAACGCTGTGAGCTCGAAAACCAACCCGCACCGGCACGGACTGTCGGCAAACCACTAGAAAGGGCGGCGTTCTGTGAGCATGGAAAGCCACGACGCCTGGAAATCACTGGGATTAGGTCTTGAAGTTTCTCCATTTTGAGAGCAAAACATGTCCGTCGTCCTGTACAGCGCTTTTATTTTCCTGGTCTTTCCGAGCCTTGAGCCTTTAAGTGCCTGCTCAGCTTGGGTTGCAGATAACTCTGGGCAGACCCTTAGGGCTGGCACTTTCCAACCAGACAGTTAGCTACCGCAGCCCAGAGACCAAACTGCTACCGCAGCCCAGAGACCAAACTCAGGACGGGCGGCTACCCTTAGGCATCCCTCCCCTTCTTCTGATATTACGGATCAGTGAGGAAGGGAAGCGGGGAGAAGCGTCCTGCCTGGGGGTGAGCCGTTGAGGAGAGGCCTGACCGCCATCCAGGCACTTTCCCATCCTCTTTCACTGGTTAAAAAAGAAAAAACGCTTTCTTGTACCAAACGGAGACAGAGGGTTGAGTTGGTCGGCCCAGGAGGAAGAAGAGAGGGCTTGTTTACAAAGCTACGACAACCTGAAATTGACGGATCAACGGTCTTTCTTGCCTTTTTAGAAGGCATATTTGGAGCTTTCCTTCTCCTTTTTTTCCATTGACGCTTCCAATTTTAGATTGTGCGTGGTTTAGAAGAGGGACATTTCCTTAAAAACAAAATCTGCATATAAAATGTAAGTAAATAAGTCACATGGCATATTAAGTTTAATTAAACATGGAGTTACATTTTCCAAGTTTCACCATGGCAGCACTTGCAGTATTTTAAACATGATTTAGCAACTGAACAACAACAACAATCTAACGTTTAACTTGACAAAATCCTGTGAAGCTTGTTGGGGGTTATTTTACTTTTGAAAAAATTCCTTTTTCCATTTTGTAGGAAACTTTTTATCATAAACTTAATGCTAAAAATGGAGAATTCTGGTAAGAATATTAAACCATTTATCATGCTTAGAATCAATTAAAATTTATATTTTACATTTGTCTATGTATATGTATGTATGTGTGCACCTGTCTATCTATATGAATACATAGAATCTTAGAATTCTAGATTAAAGCTGACAGTGGCCTTCATACCCAGTGAGCAACACAACTCACTCACTTGACAAATGAGCCGATCTTGCAAAGCGATTCTTTGTCTTGTGCATTTCTATTCTTTCTGCAGTGGAGTGTTTCCTAAGAATTATTTCACACCAAATCGTGTTGATGACATGCCAGCAGCAATATAGTGTCTAGGTAACTTCAGCTCATGCTTTTGAAGCCTTTAGAATTGGTTTTAACCTCCACATTTCTGTTTTCCAAAGAAACATACCCATGTATGTACACACTCGGGTTCAGAATTTGCTTACGGTTAGTGTTAACCAAACAGGTGCTGTGTTTTCTTGTTTATTCCTGTTCTTTCCCTGCAAACCAAGACAGACCCTGGAGGAGGGTGGGCTGCAGGCTCTTTCCAAAGGCCTGTGAAATCTTTGAGTTTGTGATGGTGGTTGTGGGAATGGGGTTGTTTAATGAGGAGAGCTCTACAGTGAGTGGAAAACTGAGAAGATTTCTCACTTTTCTGTAGGTGCTGAGCAAGTGTAAACATCCATTTCTTCCTCAGATTCTAGGGACCATGAAAAACTCTTTTGGGAAGAGAAAAAGTTTAGTGGATACACTCAATTTCTCCAGGTATTATAAAGACATGATGATATTGAGATTTCCACACATATGTTAGAGATTATGGTGAACACTCAAATTTCCTAAACATGATTTAAATTTTGTAAAATACCATTGAACTACCTCGTTTTAAAAAAGGCTTTTAATTTTAGCCTATGATTAAAGCTGTGGTATTGTCAAATACTCTTTCTGTGCAACTCTTGTAATTGTTAACATTAATAAGAGTAATCATGGCACAACTTATTGAATATATATTTTATTCCAGACACAATGCTAAGTATTTTACATGTATTATTTTATTTTAGTATTTGTAATAATCCTATGAGGTAAGTATTTTCATTCAGCAAATTTAAGTTCGGAGACGTGAAATAAGTTGCTTGAGATCACACAGTAATAAGAAATAGAACTGGGAATACAACTGAACTGTTTCTGACTCAAACAGAATTTCCAATCTTTGTTAAATCATTTTATTTCAGAGAATTTTTAGCTTTCATTTACCTGGTCTAAGTAGAGCAACAGCTTTTAGTTTTCAACTGTGTTCTAACACAATTTGTTTTCTTATTTTGGATAGCTCTAATATTTGAAGAAAAACAATTTATTTTCATAATATCTTAAGTACTTACTTAGTACTTAGTTTCTAAAGCCCTGCCCTTCACTTGTTCTCATTAATCCTAATGTCCATTCTGCAAGGCAGTGTATGGAAAAGATGATCCCTAAGCTACTAGCATTAGACTTAGAGTTTAGAAACTGAGATGCTTGTTTAAACCTAGGTTTCTGGGTCCGTCATGGACTGGGATAAAAATCTGAGCAGAGATTTTAGCTCACTGGTCTAGGCTCAGAAATATGAGCTTATAATAAGCTTTCAAGTATACGAATGAGTAGAAAGAGAAATGTGAATTTTGGAGCCAAACCTTGATTTCTTTCCCAGTTTTAGCTCTTTTAAATTGTATGACCTTAGGCAAGCTGTTTTTAGAGCTATGAAAGAAAGTGGAAAGTCACTCAGTTGTGTCTGACTCTTTGCAACCCCCACGGACTATACAGTTCATGAAATTCTCCAGGCCAGAATACTGGAGTGAGTAGCCTTTCCCTTCTCCAGGGGATCTTCCCAAGCCAGGGATCAAACCCAGGTTTCCTGCATTGCAGGTGGATTCTTTATCAGCTGAGCCACAGGGAAGCCAGAGAGACACTGTTGATGGAGGAAAAGTTGTAACCACACTACAGTGTGGAGATGGAATTTAGTGCAGAGGGTATTTCATAGTGTAGACAAGTACATAACCTATACCAAATGGTGGGTTAGGCCAGATTAAGGAAGACTTCCTGGAGGAGGAAGTCAGATAGCCAGAGCTAGATCTGAAAAAATGGGTATAAATCACACAGATAAAAGGTTTTCCAGGCTTCTAGGGAAGCTGAGTCCAGAAACAATATGTAAAGGACAGCTCTTCCCAACTTTTAGCAAGTGATGACTCTTGAGGAAAAGGTAGCATTTGCAAGGTACTGCGGGCATCAGACTGATTATATTCTTTGCAACTGAAGACGGAGAGGTACAATCAGCTTCCCTGGTGACCTCCCTGGTGGCTCAGATGGTAAAGCATCTGCCTACAGTGAGGGAGGCCTGGGTTTCATCCCTGGCTCAGGAAGATCCCCTGGTGAAGGATATGGCAATCCACTCTAGTACTCTTGCCTGGAAAATCCCATGGATGGAGGAGCGTGGTAGGCAAAGTCCATGGGGTCTTTGCATTCATCTCACACACTAGTGAAGTAATGCTCAAAATTCTCCAAGCCAGGCTTCAGCAATATGTGAACCATGAACTTCCAGATGTTCAAATTGGTTTTAGAAAAGGCAGAGGATCCAGAGATCAAATTGCCAACATTGCTGGATCATAGTAAAAGCAAGAGAGTTCCAGAAAAACATCGACTTCTGCTTCATTAACTATGTTAAAGCCTTTGACTGTGTGGATCACAACAGACTGTGGAAAATTCTTAAAAAGATGGGAATACAAGACCACCTGACCCGCCTCTTGAGAAACTTGTATGCAGGTCAAGAACCAACAGTTAGAACCAGACATGGGACAACTGACTGGTTCCAAATTGAGAAAGGAGTACATCAAGGCTGTATATTGTTACCCTGCTTATTTAACTTATATGCAGAGCACATCATGTGAAATGCTGGGCTGGATGAAACACAACCTGGATTCAAGACTGAGGGGAGAAATATCAATAATCTCTGATATGCAGATGACACCACCTTATGGCAGAAAGTGAAGAGGAACCAAAGAGCCTCTTGATGAAAGTGAAAGAGGAGAGTGAAATAATGGGCTTAAAAATCAACATTCAAAAAAGTAAGATCATGGCATCTGGTCCCATCACTTCATGGCAAATAGATGTGGAAAAATGGAAACAATGACAGACTTTATTTTTGGGGGGCTCCAGAATCACTGTGGACAGTGACTGCAGCCATAAAATTAAAAGATGCTTGCTCCTTGGAAGAAAGGCTCTGACAAACCTAGACAGTGTATTAGAAAGTAGAGACATCACTTTGCTGACAAAGATCTGTCTAGTCAAAGCTATGGTTTTTCCAGTAGTCATGTATGGATGTGAGAGTTGGACCATAAAGAAGACTGAGTGTCAGAGAATTAATTCTTTTGGACTGTGGTGTTGGCGAAGACTCTTGAGAGTCCCCTGGACTGCAAGGAGATTGAAGCAGTCCATCTGAAGGAAATCAGTCCTGAATATTCATTGGAAGAACTGATGCTGAAGCTGAAGCTCCAGTAAATTCTCTATGTAATGAGCCAACTGATTGAAAAAGATCTTGATGCTGGGAAGGATTGAGAGCAGTAGAAGATGAGGGCAACAGAGACAGCAATGGTTGGATGGCATCATTGACTCAGTGGACATGAATTTGGGCAAGCTCTGGGAGATGGTGAAGGACAGGGAAGACTGGCATACTGTAGTCCATGGGGTTGCAAAAAATTGAACACAACTGAATGACTAAACAACAAGAACTGGGTAATGCAATACATTTGTGGCACTCAAGTTGGTAGTCTGGTTTAGGGAGCAAAAGCCATTTACAGTAACTGGAATGTATAGGAAGAGGCTGAGAGGGAGATTTGGCGAGCTAAGAATGGGAGGTGGCAGATGACATTGTCTCAGGAATTATTTCAATGTCTGTATGAAATGAGATCAAGTAGCCACTTTAAAGGAAAGGAATTTATTTTTTTAAGTTCATTTTTCAGCCGATATTTTTTGTAAAGCATTGGGAGGCAGCTGGCCTCTCCTCCAGCAGCACACCCTTTGGGTGTGTCAGATAAAAAGGTTTTTTCTTCTGAGATGCAGAGAGGAGGCTGTGTGCTGTTGCAGTGAGGTGGTAAGACTCTGAAGGAGCTAGAGTGGGAAACTGATTGCTATGAATGAAGACTCCACTGTTCGTTTTCTCTGGGATGAGAAATGTCAAACCTTGCTCCATTGAAAACACCTTTGATCAAACTCATTTGGGCTTTCATGTTAAGAACCACACTTGCTGGGAACTGGAATTTGTACAGTTTAAATGTAAATCTCAAAAAATATATAAATCTCATCTAAATTTATTTCACAGAAACTATGTAAGTTAAATATTTGTATTCGCTTCCCTACATGTGTGTTTTTTTCTTAGAATCAGACTTGCCATCCAGGTTATATAGGGATACTCCATCTGCCTGGCTCCCTCCCTCCAAAAAAAAGAAACCTGGGGCCTTGGCCACCAAACAATTTCCTCTGCCTCTGTACCCAGCTGGGCCTTCTTTTATAAATCTCAGCACAGAGAGCAGAAGCAGCAGGAGAGGCGATAAGATTTATATTAGAAAAGCTTTAAGAAGTTTTTGTTCGGGGAGGACAGAACAAATTTTAAAAATGTTTTTAATTGCTTTTTTAAAAAAGGACTGTGTTTCTGGGAATATGTTTCTATGATCTGGAGTGTCATAGTGTTGTAGAAGTGTCATTTGACTTGAGCCTCCATTGTTTAGAATTCAGTGCATCCTTTGGTTTTCACTGTGAGGTCACTGGTGAGATTTAAAAGAGATGACCTGGCAAAAGAGAAGAGGGAAGAGGTTGTAGTAAAGGTTCTATGGAGGCGTAATTTATTTCCTGAGGGTGGTGAAATAAATGATGGGGGAAGCTTTTAGAATAGCTTTAATTTCTTGCATTAAGTTAGTCTGTAAAATGATAGAGGGTTGGGTTTTTTTTTTTTTTTTTTAACCAAACTAGATGTGAGGCCCCTCTGTTGGGGCCCTAGCCGAACTGAAGCTCCCCTAGCTTGGTCAGGGAGTTCATTCCCGTCCCAGTTCATACTGCCAATAACGAAACTGAGTTTGGTGCAAGCAGACAGACTTTTATTCAGCTTCCAGAGAATGGAGAGGGGGAGCTCATGCTCTAAAGGCACCTTCTTCCTGGGGGGAGGGCAGTCAGGGAATTTCCAGGGTCAGGAGACAGATTCTAGGAAAGGGGTGGAGATTTCCAGGGGCAGCCGGGCATGTGCAATCTTCCACACTCCTTTGCACATGGCACCAGTTGCACCTAGCAGAGTACCAATCCCCACTTTGGGTGGAGACTTTAACATGGTGATGAAACAAAGATAACCCTTGGAGACCTCCAGGTTTCATCTGCACAGGCACTTTCCTGTGGTCACGACAGAGCCAGCTCTGGGTGGTTGACCACTGTATACCTCTCCAAGCATTTATTTCTTCCAGTACAGCTGCAGAGCCTCTTTGCCAAATACCAGGTACTCTGGAAACAAACACAGAGATAAATCAGGCAAGTGTTCTCCAGCTCTCAGGGATTAGTTTGGAAAGACAGAAATAAATCAAGGCAAGGCAAGTGGTGATCCTCAGTCTACTTTGTGTGCCATCTTGGATGTATTCAGTTCAGTTTGGATTTGTCACAGGCAAAACCAGATAAATATCCTAGAAAAATATATTGTAATTTATAACATATTCCAGTTATGTTGGCTAATAAAAATAAACTATAGTCAGATGGGGGAAAATGTTAAGATGGTACGTATATTTTATGTTATGTGTATTTTACCATAACTTTGTGGTAAAGTTGTGGTATGGCATCCTGCTGACAAAACACAACTGACCTGTATGGTCAAAAAACAACAACAACAGCCAAAACCCAACCACAACCTAGTTTCTGTGCCTGGGGCCTGAGCTGCATGGAATGGGTAACAATTTCATGTGCTCTATTCTTTTCCGACTTTAAACTGAAAGTTGGTGTCAGAGTAGAGATTTCTCTGAGGAATTGAGGACAAAATCTTCATGTTGTGAGGCCAAGTTTGGGTGAGAAGGGATGAGAATACTGAACAGAGACTTTGGGATTTATATCATTAGTTTTGTAAAAAAGTTACATAAAATATATATAACATAGAATACGCATGCCATCTTAACATTTTCCCCCCATCAGACTGTAGTTTATTTTTATTAGCCAAAACAATTGGAATATGTTATAAATTAATATATATTTTCTAGGATATCCAATTGGTTCTTTTAAATTCAATGCAAAATAATGGAATAATGTAATTCTTACTCATTCATTCATTCATTTAATCAGTAACTAATAGATGTTACAGGCTGTGTTAGGTACTGTTAGAAATGTTTCTTTTATTCTCTCAGATAAATGGGATCATAATATGAGGTCTTTTTGACTGACTTCTTTGACTTATTGTGTTTTTAAGATTCATCATATTGTAGTGTATTTCAGAACTCAATTCCTTTTTATGGCTAAATAATATTCCATTATACAGATACACTGGGGTTGGTGGCCCTGTGTGGCTCAGATAGTGTAGAATCTGCCTACACTACAGGAGAGCTGGGTTCAACCCCTGAGTCAGGTAGGTCCTCTGGAGAAGGAAATGACAACCCATTCCAGTATTCTTGCCTGGAGAACTCCATGGACAGAGGAGCCTGGTGGTCTATAGTCTGTGGGATTGCAAAGAGTTGAACACGACTGAGTGGCTAACATGTGCAACCAGTCTTCAGAACTCTTGTCATTGTGCAAAACTGAAATTCTATACCCATTTCCCCCTTTCTCTAGCCGCTGACAGCAACCCTTCTATTTTTCTGTCTTTGTCAATTTGACTACTCCAAGTGTATCATATAAGTGGAATTACACATTATTTATCTTTTTGTGATTGGTTTGTTTCCCTTAATGTGCTCAAAATTCATCCATGTTGTAGCATATGTCAAAATTTCATTCCTTTTTTGGGCCGAATAATATTTCATCGGTGGCTGGGCTTCCTTGGTGGCTCAGCAGTGAAAGAATATGCCTGCAGTGCAGGAGACACAGTTTAGATCCCTGTCAGGACGATCCACTGGAGAAGGAAATGGCAACTCACTCCAGTATTCTTGCCTGGGAAATCCCCTGGACAGAGGAGCCTGGTGGGCTACAGTCCATGGGGTCACAAAAGAGTGGGACATGATTTAGTGACTAAATAGCAACAAACAATGTTTCACTGTATGCACACCATATTTGGTTTATCCATGTATCTCTTGTTGGACACTTGGGTTACTTTCACTTTTTGGCTATTGTGAATAATGCTACAATGAGAATAAGTGTACAGACATCTCTTCTAAACTACCTTCAGTTATTTTGCATATATACCCAGAAGTGGAATTGCCAGATCGTATGGTAATTCTATTTTCAGTATGTGGAGGAACTGCCATACAGTGGCCACATCATTTTACATTCCCACCAGCAGTGTACTTTTTATGATCTTTTCTTTCTCTCTCTCTCTCCCTTTCTTTGTTTCTTAAATAGTAGCCATGCAGATAGGTGTAAAGTTGTATTAGTAAGCTGTAGCTGCAAAACAAAACTAAGTGGGTTAAAACAATAATCTCATATGATTGCTTAGGAAACGGCAGGGTGGCAACTTGTATCAGGATCTTTGTCTTTCACAGCACCAGAGTTTTAAATCTTAACCAGCTATTAAATTTAACTTAAAAAATTATCATATGAGGAGGCACATTGTGATAAATTCTTGAAAGACCCCCTTGGTGGCTGTGTGGGGCAGCCTCTGCTTGAAGTGGTGCATGATTTCAGGTCCCAGCTGATTCTGGCCGCGTCTTGTATTAGCTAGTCCAGTTCAACTGCATCTGTTGGCTTCTTAATGTCCTGTGGGCACTGAGGAGTCTGTTCCTTCCTTGCCAAGCTTCACAAACCTTCCTTTTTCTTGAGCTTCTTGCAGACCTGAGCTTTCCTTTCTCAGGGGTCCACAGGCTATTTTCTCACACCACCTAGAGTGCCTTTCCTCAGCTCACACAACCCCTTTCTCAAGCCTCTGTTAAATGTATAGAATTAAGTATACATGCCTGTTAGAGTCAGGGGCTTCCCAGGTGGCGCTAGTGGTAAAGAACGCTCCTGTCCCTGCAGGCAGACACAGGAGACATGGGTTTGATTCCTGGATCAGGAAGATCCCCTGGAGGAGGGCATAGCAACCCACTCTAGTATTCTTGCTTGGAGAATCCTGTGGACAGAGAAGCCTGGCAGGCTGCAGTCTGTAGGGTTGACAGAGTCAGACACAACTGAAGCGACTTAGCATGCATGCATGCACGTTAAGAGTCAGACTCCATTGGATGGACAGGTTCCTGATGAAAAGTTTAACTCTGCCTCATTTAGAGCCATAAGTCTCAGCAGTGGGGAGTAGGTGAAAAAGAGGGGTTGCAGGTGGGGAAGCCGCCTTCACACTTATCTTCCCTGCCCACTTAATGACTGCTGTGATTGGTGTGAATATGATATAGCCTTTTGTTAAGTCTGAAAAACAAACACTGGTTATAGGAGGAGTTGACAAAATAATTATTATTTTTGTCTTTATAAAAATTAGAATAAACTTGGTTTTCTAGAGACAGAGCTCTCAGACCCCTATTATGTCCCTAATTTGTTGCATTTTCCTCCCTGTAGGTCAGTCTGAGCCCTTTACCACTATTTCATCTCTGGGGCCCTCCCAGGGCCATAACTCCCCTCAGGGCTGTGCTGTCATGTCAGACACGAGCTTCAGGAAATGAAGCCACAGACTGCTCGTCCCAGAGGCCCTGGAACTCGTTTTCTTGACCAGTCCCTGATGTCAGCCAGTCTTGTGGTCATTTGCTATCTCCTCAAAAGAGAGAGTGGGGCACGCACAGCTGCCCGACCCCTGGGCTCGACATGTGCTTGCCCTTCTAGCAAATTAATCAGCAAGGCAAAGGCAGAAGCAGTTTTTCCCCAAGTGATTTTTCCCTCCAGAAAGTTATTATCTTCCCGGGTATACTCAGTGACTCATGACTTGTCAGCACCATTCAAAACATTATTATATCTGACCGCACCATACTACACATGCACTCCCACTTACAGTTCATGGTTTCCTTGCACACACCCCTAATACCACTCAGTCAATTGCAACCCCTTTTATACACACTCACCTTGGAGGTGTGCAAATTGGTAGGTAAGACATACCTAGATTTATGTATTTCTGTAATAAGCGATACAGTGTTCTTTGGGTTCACAAGAAAATCTTAAACAAAAGCAAATTATTGCTTTGCTCAAAACACAACAGAGATTTACAGAGTGATGGGGAGAAACATATAGAAACATATAGAACTCACTGCAGAGATCTCTCAGTAATTAGCTTACTTTGAATAACAAACTAAGCATGCAAATTCTTTTTTCGTACCCCCCCCGCCATTGGTAAAGTTTTCATGTGTGGAGGGTTAGGTGTGATTCAGCCCATTTTTCTCTTTTTGCCTGGATTGATTTTCTCCCTAACTATTTCAGGTTCTTCTCTGTTTGGCAAGCCCAGCTGTCTGCTCTCTCTGTTAATTTATACTATTAAACAGTTCACAGGGACTTCCTTTCCAAGCGTCTCAATGTCAAGCTATTTCTATTACTCCTAGGACTTGTTGCCCTCGCTTCCATATCTCAGGAGTTCACTTTCTTTTCTATTTGTTTTTTCTCTATTTCCCACAGCTTATTCAACTCCAGCTAGCCAGTAGCTGCCTGGCACAGAGGCATGTAACGGTCTGCTAACAAATGTCACTGAGTAAATGCATTGAATGAATGCTCTCTTACGTAAGGCTGCATCTTTTGGCATGGTCTACACCGGGTCTTTCACTGATTTATTTATTATTTCAATGGGGGTCAGGTTACTAAACTGTTTAAACAAAAATACCAGATCATCTTGATAAAAATTTGTCCCCAAATCCAAGTTCTGCAATGCAGGAAGACCCGGTTTTGACCCCTGGCTTGGAAAGATTCCCCTGAGAAAGGCATGGCAATCCACTTCAGTATTCTTGCCTGGAGAATACCATGGATAGAGGAGCCTGGCAGGCTACAGTCCATGGGGTCACTCAGCCACTACTGAGTGACTCAACACTTTCACACTTTCACTTTTCATCAGTTAGAAGTTTATAGATGACACTGTTTATCACATTTTAATCTCACAGCAGGTTGTGCAACTTTGTTTTTCAAACCCTTGTCTTGATTTCTAATAATTGTTTAAAACATGCACAAACACTCTCATTTCAGTTCTTCAGGGTGTGGATATCCACAGGCATTTGAAGTTTTGGAGTAAGTGTCCAACTTAACCAGCAAAGGATTATAGATCTTATTAAAGGTGAGGTCCTCACATTCATTGAAAACAGATGTAGTTGCCTTCATCATGGTTTTCCTTGGACCCCAGAATCCCTAACAGAATGGGTAGTTGAAGCATCTGGTTCCTCTGAAGTAGAATCTTACCAAGCCTGAAAAACTCAATTTCTTATTGTTCCACTGCCCCTTTGTCAACATTCTCAATCTCTTTATCTTCCTTTTACCCTTCAGTTCCAATCAATGTACTTCAGTTTTCATGATACTTACAAGCATCATGTTCTCATAGCTGTACAATTCAAATACAGAATCTAGAAACCCACATCTTACCTGGGTGTGGAAAGCAGAACCCAGGGTTTTCTGTAAAATGTTTCTACATCCAGGGTCCAGTATTGTAAGAAGTCCACTTAACTGAAAATTTTGCTGATTTGACAATGTCTTATGACAAAAACTGTATATGTTATCTGTGATAATCAGTCTCTCTCCACACTAGCTCTTGACAAAGTGATTAAAACAATGTTCTAGTCAGCTCGGGCTGTCTTAACTAGATACTACAGACTGAATGGCTTAATTACAATAGTAATTAAATTTTCTCACAGTTCTGGGGGCTGGAAGTTCAAGATCACGGTGTTGGCAGGGTTGCTTTCTCCCGAGGCCCTTCTTTCACTTGCAGATGGCTGCCTTCTTGCTTTCCTCCGTGGCCTTTCTCTGTGTACATGCATCCCTGGTGGCTTTTCCTCTTCTTGTAAGGATGTTAGTCCTTTGGATCAGGATCCCATTCTTATGACCCTCTTTAACTTTAATTACCTCTTTAAAGGTCTTTTCTCCAAATTATAGTCACATTAGGGGTAACAGCTTCAACATAAGAGTTTTAGGGAACATGATTTAATCCCTGAAAGAATATCGAACCATTGTCAACAAATTTCAAATAGATTGAAGTAGATTTTCTACTGAAAAAGCATTTCTGTCTGTTAAGTGGCCTAATGCTTGGGTTTTGTAGCCAAGGTATTTGTCTTCATAGCCTTGCTCTGCCACTTGCTAGCTATGAGACCTTGGGCAAGTTATTTATGCTTTCTCTGCCCAACCTTTGTATCTGCAGAACAGAGATTATAAAAGTATCTAGCTCATGGGTTGATGGGAGGATGAAATGAGTTAAAACCTGTAAAGTGCTTATTATGGCTAATAACATGTAAGATTTGCTCAATGAGTGTTAGCTATTTTTGGAAATGTTACTTCTGGTTATAGACTGAATTATGTCCCACCAAAGTTCATTTGTCAAAGTCCTAAGTCCCAGTACCTCAGGAAGTAATGGTGTTTGGAGATAGGGCCTGTAAAGGGGCAACTAAGTTAGAATGAGGCTGTTAAGGTGGACCCTAACCAAATATGATTGATGTCTTTCTAAAAAGAGAGAGAGACACAGGGATGCCTAGGCACAGGAGAACAAATTATAAGAAGAGGCATAGAGAAGCTGTCGACCTGCAAGTCACAGACTGAGGCCTTAGAATAATTCAACCTTGCCAACATCCTGACCTTGAACTTCTAGCCTCCAGAACTATGAGAAAATTAATTTCTCTTGTCTAAGCCTCTCAGTCTGTGGTATTTTGTTATGGAAGCCCAAGTAAACTAATGCACTTCCTAAAAAGAGTGATCTGATAATGTCCAAACTATTTCCTCCTAATAAGGGAATTAGGAGGGTGCTAGTCTTTTTTTTTTTTTTTAAAGAGGGTGCTCTGTTTGCACCTGAGAAAGAAGAAGAAATGATCTTATGAACACTCAGAAAAGGGTACTATGATTTTTTAAAAGGCAATCACTTTCTGTCTCTCTCTTTTTGAAGTAAAAAGAATAGCTTTATTGCTTTGCCAGGCAAAGACGACCACGGTGGGTTAATGCTCTTAAAACTGGGTGTCCCCACCTGGAGCTGGTAATGAGAAGTTTTGTTTTGGAAGTCTTTTTTCTTTAAACTGGAGTTCAGTTGCTTTACAATATTGTGTTCCCTCTCTCTTGTTGAGGTTACTTCTGTAACACCTTTGTGCTCTTAGGTGAAATATCTTAGATTACCTGCTAGATAGGGGCTTCCCCAGTGGTTCAGAGATAAAGAATCTGCCAGCAATGCAAGAGATGCAGGAGACAAGGATGTGAGCCCTGGATCAGGAAGATCTCCTGGAGGAGGGCATGGCAATCTACTCCAGTATTCTTGCCTGGAGAAGTCCGTGGACAGGGAGCCTGGTGGGCTACAGTCCATAGGGTCACAAAGAGCAGGACACAACTGAAGTGACTGAGCACGTGTGCATGCACTTGCTAGTAAATCCTTCCAAAAGGCAAATAATAAGTGTTGGAATGCACACCTTGTCACATATTCTGTTTTTTTTTTTCAGAACTAAAAACATTGTTCTAAGGCAGTTGATTAGGTTTTTCTTTTTAATTTTTCTTTTAAAATATTCCCCATCTTTCAAAGAGGCTTCTAGTTAGAGCTGAGTTGAAGGTAGTCAGAGGGCACATTGTGTTGAATAGCACAGCTACACAGTGAATGCTGCTTGGCTGGTCAGTGGGGGCAGGAGACCAGTATCATAGCTGTGATCAACTTGGGTTCGTTTTTAAAAAGTATTTATTTATTTGGCTGTGTCAGGTCTTAGATGCAGCACACAGAATCTAACTGAGGCATGCAAACTCTTAGTTGTGGCATGTGAGAACTAGTTCCCTGACCAGGGATAGAATCTGAGCCCCTGAATTGGGAGCATGGAATCTTTAGCTACTGGACCACCATGGACGTCCCCAAACTAGGTTCTTAGAGTGGCCTCATAACACTCCAATCCATGTCTGGAGAGCAAGCAAGGATATTTGTACACATCATGCCATTTCATACTAATGAATCTTACTTATAAATCTTATATACTTACTTATGTCTGTTTCCTGTTTGTTGAAAATTCCGAAGTCTGAACTTCTAATAGGCAACTCTAAGTGGAGACACGTTTACATCACAAAAGCCTCAATCACTGGGAGGAGAAAATATTGTTTTTGGCAGTGTAAGCAGAGAGACAGAATCTTCCACTCAGGGGATAAAACAAGCCTTTCTTTTATGATGTTCCCTTTTTTGGTGCCATTGAGTTAGGTGTTGCAAACAGGCCAAATCTAGTTCACAGATGGGTTTGTTGGACATACAGGGTATTTATGCAGATTTTCAACTTGAGCATGTTTAGACAAAGTATGCACTTTCCAATCTGGCACAGTTGCTGACACTCCCTGATGTCTCACACATAGCATGCTGGTTCCCACGAATTTATGTGACTTGTCTGGCTCCTAAATGCATTTAGCTTGCAGCCCTTGTTGATCTGTTCCCTGGCCACAGTCAGAGACTTTGCCTCAACACAGGAAAAGGTATTTTTTTTTAAAGCTTTTGCTGTTTACTATATGTGGATCAGAGAACACTTTCATCTCATTTCATGCATTCTAAATATTTGAGGAATTTGGAACACTGCCAAACAAATTTTACTCTAATCAGCAGGAAATGGACTTTTATCTCCTCAGTTTCTTCTAAAACTTGAGAAATGAGTTGTATACCACAGCTGAGTTATTCTTAATTTGGGGACTAGATCTGAGCTATCCAGTATGGAAGCTTCGAGCACAGGTGGACATGGAGCACTTGAAATGTGGCCAGTCTGAATTTAGATGCGCTGTGGGTGCAAAATACATGTGGGGTTTCAAACTTGATACAAACTAATGTAAGATAATATCTCATTAGTATCTTTTATATTAAAACTTTAAAATGATAATATCTTGAGATACTGGATTTAATCAAGATATTCTTAAAGTTATGTGTGTTTGTGCTTAGTCACTCATTCATGTCTGACTCCTTGCAACCGCATGGACTGTAGATTGCCAGGCTCCTCTGTCCATGGAATTTTCCAGGCAAGAATACCAGAGTGGATAGCCATTTTCTCCTCCAGGGAATCTTCCCTATCCAGGGATCAAACTCATGTCTCCTAGGTTGGCAGGCAGATTCTTTACCACTGTGCCACCTTAAAAGTTAATTTCACCTATTTCTGTATATATATATTTTAATGTGGTTACTAGCAAATTTTAAATTGTATGTGTGGCTTGCCTTGTATTTTTTACTGGTCAGTGCTAGACTAGAGATTAACCAAAGTAAATTCTTAACTATATCATTTATTAACCAAAGTAAATTCTTAACTATATCATTTATTAAATTCGTGATACCATATGTTGAGTTTATTTATAACCCTTCAGTAAAACCAATTCTGAATGACTACTTTCAATTTCCACAAAGAGGCCCTCCCTGTCTGGGGTGTGGTGTTAAAGATGAGTGGACAGGGGAGAGTATGCTGGGAATAATTCAGGGAAGAGGTGACCCCAACAGCCCAGAAGAGTTGGGGCAGGAAATCAGTTGTTGCTTGAATGGGTATCATGATTTATCACCTTTGTCACTCATATTTCTCTTTCAGGCAGCTGCTGGGCTTCTTTTAATGTTCTTGCTTACATACAC